>SRPX01000195.1:0-45389 GCA_018360215.1 Claviceps spartinae | reverse complement strand
CCCAGGCACGACAAGCCGAGGGAGCGACGAGAAGAGACGGAAGGAGGATGAAATTGACAACACGCCTGGCCGTCGTCGTCGAGAGGGACGATGACGAACACCCATGGGACATCAGCACCTATGAAAAGGCGAAGAACGCGGCAGTTCAAAAGGGGGGGTAATGTCACGGCCCCAGCCAACGACGCGGCATCTTGATTGCCCGGTTACGGTTCGTGCCAGCTGCACAAAAGCAAGGGGCGATAAATGGACGTACGGTCCTGTTGCCGGAAAAAGCCATCACAATCACGGTGCCTCAATAGACAATGCGGCTCATCCTGTTCATCGCCGCCGCACAACAGAGCAGGCAACTGCCCTTGCCTCGATGTGTGGAATACACAACCTTCCAGTCCGTCACATCAGGGAAGTCATGCGGCGTCAGCACCCCCGTCTTCCCCTTATTTCGAAAGATGTTAGCAACGTACGCTCGCAACAGCGTCAAGAGACACTGTGGGAGTATACTCTTCCACACAACAGTTAGTCAGGGCCTTGGCGAGAGACGGCCATCCGCATAGAATTAGATATGGCCCCAAAAATGAGCTGCAAGATGTGTTCTGTACCACGCGCCAATGCATCGAAGGCTGGAAGGAGTTCCCGCATATTATCGGGATCGACAACACTTCCAAACGAATAGGTACGGCCTATATGTGACAGCGATTTCAACGATGAAAGCTCATAAAACGATATTGAACAACGTCTTCGGTATTCTTTTGGATCAGACAGAAGAGACCTACAAGTGGCTTCTTGAGGCGTTGAACCAGGTACGCGAAGAATCCCACGTTTGTAGCCCCTGCGTTTTCGTGACGGACATGGAGTTGGCACTCAAAAACGCCCTGGACAACAAACTGCCAGACACACAGCAACAACTGTGCACTTGGCACATTGATCGCTGCGTTCGGATCCGAATCACTACAAACTGGCATGACCAGCCCGACAGGTCAACTAGTAGGGCACACAATGATGCCACACAGAAGGCCTGGGACTAAAGCCGAACGGGGCTTTACCTTGCCTGGCAAGAGCTGCTTTGTGCTTGCAACTGGCTGATTTTGACAGGATTTGAGACAGAATTTGTGCCACGTACCCTCTCCAGAAAGCTGGTACACTCGACTATGTACCTGGAATCTTACTGGTTACTGTTGCGTAAGCAATGGGCTCATTGCTTCGCCCTCTCTTATGCAAACTTTGGGAAACACACGAACAACGCGACTGAAGCATCGCGCAAGACGCTGAAGTCGAATTTGGTTGACGGCCGCGGCGATTTACTGTTCCTGTACGACGGCGTAATGCGTATGGTGAACACAAAGACAGAAGATTATAAGAAACTGAAGAGTAACCAGATGGCCAATATTCCGACAAACAATATACCCAAAGCTTGATTCGGTGGCCTTCTCAGGCAAATAACCCCACCCGCCATCAAACTCATCAGCGAACAACATAGTTATGCCGTGGCCTCTCGTCTTGATGGAAATACGCTAGGCCGCTGCGAAATGCCTTGCCAATTCCAACAGCAGTATGGCCTTCCTTGTGCCCATTCAATTCTGGATCTTCTGGACCATAACCAAGCGCTCACGAGGGACCTACATACTCGCTGGTGGCTGCAATATCAGGTACGTCGGCGATTACTTGACACAATCTACTCCGTACGGATATCTAATTTGAATATGCAGGACGCCCTTGACCCGGTGCTTCAAATCCGGGATCCCATCCGAATCGGACGGCTGCAGCCCGCCGACAACAGCCGCAATACTAGCTCTATGAATAGAGGTGCTTCCAGCTTCATTCCGCCTACTCAGGGCACTGATCAGAGTACCTCAGAGAGCTCACAGGTACCGAGGCCACCGCTGGTCTTGAACCGCGCCAAGCTTTGGGTATGTGCCATGTAATCGCCTGTAGGAAGCAGAACTGGACCAACAAACATCACCACAGGCTTCTGATGTTCTGCTTCCGCGCTGGGAAGCGTCTCGAGAGGGCCGATCTACACGACGACTCGCGGCCACGACCAGGAGCTACGTCGCAGAAAACTGACTGCAAGATGAAGTTCTATCTTATGGCGGTGAATCGTGATTCATGATACGCAGCTGGAGGGCCAGTGGAGAGTCAAATGGTGCAAGAACAAAGCCAGTATAACTCACAACCATGCTCCGCTGAAAGATGTGTTTTTGTATGCGAAGTGCAGGCGGGAAATGCGCAGTGATGAGCTGAGATCGTGCCTACAAACTCTTTGGCCGTGCGTGTCAGGTTCAAAATAGGCGCGATTGTTAACTAAACAGGACTTCTCCGAGGCAGTTTTCGACCGTCACCTCGCCAATGAATATCGGGCTTTGAATCGGCGCGAGATGAACACGCGATCCAAAATGGAGGTGTTGTTTACGGAGAAGGAGGCTGAAGGGTACTAGGTAGTATAGCCTATAGGTGCGTGGAGGTAGACTTGTTGCTAAACGGGCTCAACTCGCTTACTCCTGTGACTTAGGTAGGTACAAGACCGACTCAGACAATGCTATCACCCATCTCGCCTTTATCGACCCACGATACCTTGGATAGTTGGAATCCTCACCAGATGTTTTACTGCTCGACTGTACCTACCTGTACGTATGTATCTATTCATCTCATGTTGTGTCAACCGATTCGGCGCAAGTTTCGGGGCTCCTGGTACATACGTAGGTAGGTACCAACCTCATATTACGCTGCAGGTTGCCTTTGCTGAGTGGCGAAAAATTTAAATGACACCAACATCAGACAGTTGGAGAGCTCTTGGCGTGCAGTAAGCAGGAGGCGGTGTTTTATCATGACCTTGAAAGTTGAGGACTCCCGCTGCGCTTTACAAGAGGTACCTGGAAGTTTATAGCGGCGGATCTTGGGTGATGGCCTGACTAGTCCGCCGGCTAACAAATTCACAATGCTATGCTGCCGACAACGCTTGATGATGTAAACTGTAAAGACGCAAATAAGAGGTAAGAAAATGACGAAAGTTGATTGCCAGCGCTTCAGAAGGCTTGCGTTTCCGCCGTCCGGTGCGATTCCATCATCATTGCTTGGTTGTGGAACACGTGGAGCGTCGAAGCAACCCGGACTCGTTACAGTCAAATGTTAAATGAGACAATTTTGGCCCTATCCCTCATTCAGTCTTTGTCGTCTCTCGTCACATGAGCTCGAAGATATGCATAAGGAAGCCGAGTTCCTTTCTGGATCCGCAAAGTTTTATGCTAATGATCCGCGGAAAGGAAGAGCAGGAGGGAGGCAAGGTAAGTACGGCCAAGTATGGAAGTACACAACTAAAGAGATATGCAGCAAACTTACGGCATTGTCACTCTCTTACTACTTAGTACAAAGACACAAAACAGTTGCGACAGTGATCCAAATTGTAAACAAAAGCGAGAGCAAGATTTCATGAACACAATAATATTTCAGATTCATGATCGAGCAGTGAGAGCACTGAGACACACACAGTAGCCACTTACTCAAGAATTACACTCTTGTTCTCTACTTACGACCGCGACACCACGCGATCATTACCGCCGTAACGCAAAAGCCCTTAATGAATTACCGTCAGCATCAGATTAGGCTGCAATCGTCCTTTCTCCAGGCCCAACGGTTTATTTCATCTCATCTCATCTCATCTCATCTCATCTCATCTCGTCGCATCCCATGATCCATCCATGATTAGAACATCTCGTTGCCAGCCAGATAACGACTTTTAGAAGAGATCTTGCTCTGCCGGCGGTTCGGGTTTTTGCGCGTACCAGAAATAGAAATTGAAGTAACGATGCACATCAGGATCGTCTAGACCCTTCCGAGCCATGGCGAGGGTCACCTCGGCTTCTGTCTTCGACATCTCTAATGCTTCAAATAAGCGCCCCGTCAACGCGGGAAGAATATCAAGGACCGCCATTTTTTGGTATAGACCGACTACCCGCATAGTTCTGTCCTTAGCCCACGGGCCAATGGGCACCTTGAAAATTTGGCAATGGATATTTTCAAATCCAGCCTTGTGCAAGTACGGTTCGAGCTCCGCCGCCAACTTGGCCCTCATGCCAAGCTTTTCCATAGCTTTGCCGATCGTTTCGTATAAGTGCTTAACCGGGTCGTCGTCAGGCATAGTCCCATCATCACAAAGCGATGTTAGTTGGATCTCTTGTAGCTCTATCCAGCCACCGGGTCGTCGTCAGGCATAGTCCCATCATCACAAAGCGATGTTAGTTGGATCTCTTGTAGCTCTATCCAGCCACCGGGTCGTAAACTCCTACAGCCCCCCCAAAGAAGAAGACAAAAAAAGGTCAAGTCAGCTGAAATTGTGTGTATCTTTCGCGCAAGATGGAGGACGTGATGCCCAGTCACCAGTGTACGCACTCGAAAGCATGCCCCAGGACTTTAGTGGTATCCTTCAATGCAACAATCGTGTAGCGAAAATGCGCAAGGTCAACATCCCTCTCTATCCAATCTTGCTCACAGTCGTCGACTAAGAATAAGACATTGGGGGGAACCCATTCTGGCTGTATTGGCGCGATGTCTATACCACGGACTTTTGCGCTCGGGTATTTGTCACCGACTATAAGCGTCCGTGTTAGTTAGGGAGCCAGCTGATGCATAACTATGCTAGTATGATGGTGGACCGCTGTCATCCGCTGATGTCAAACAAACATTTGCCCCAAGTTCAAAGAGCTCACGAGGAGTTGGGTATTCACGCGCCGTTAGCCTGTGTTGGGTGTTCCCCGAGGCTACCAACATACCTTCTATTGCCCAGGTGCCTGTTCTAATTCTGGTCAACAAGATTGCTGTGGCGCGGAAGAATAGTAGGCAACTAGGTAGCCAAAACTCGCTGCTCAGCTCACCAGTGCCCGTGCCAACATCCAGTATCTTCTGCGGGTGGTCCCCTACAGGAGATAAGAAGTGTTTGTTTTGCGTCAGCATCAATAACATAATATGCTGCATGTCCTCTCTGCTTTGTTCTAGTTCGTTGATTGGCATGGGATATCGGACATTGCCAAAGGACGCGTAGCGACGACCACGTTCAATAGTGTCAGCGGGTAACATGCTCGAAGCCGCACTTGCCGTGATATTGTCACTCCCCAGTTCGCTGGAAATGTCGAAATCATCTTCCGCTTGAAGGCCTGCTTCGATAGGAGGTGCTTCAGTGGCACGCACAGCCGCAGAAGCGGGATTTTCTGTCGAGCCTTCTTCCTCGCGTCCTACAGATTCGTTGGCAGCTTCAGACAGAGCGATGGTAGCAGTTGTAGCGCGATTGTTTGCATCGCTGGACGAATTCGAGGCCATTGCCAAGAGCGACTTTTAGGTGGGAGCAGGTAGTGAACAAGAGTAGGTATTGCACCAGACGAGCCGAGCATGGATGATCTGCCGATAGCAGTTGGCAATAGCAGGTACAATAGCGACTGTTACCTTCTCCCTCAAATTCCAATTCTACTCCGTACTTGACGCAATGACTGTGTCTGGGCTGGCTTTGCCACTACAAATTTTGCTGATAGGCTGAAATCGCGCCTTGACTCTTGAGACTCGGCCTGCCGTAAGCAGGAATGCGTTCCGTCGTCATGACTTTGAGGTTTATGGAGATGAATTCTGCCGCTGCCGCACTCTTTCGAATTTGGTGAGGTGGGCATCCCTCTGCTCTGTATTGCATGGCACGGCCCGAAAACCTTCATTGACCGCCGGATTGGCGCCATGGCCCGGTCGGTGAGATGACGATACCGACGTCGCGTGATGAACCTTGAGGATAGCAAACGATGCTAGGCGAAGCTCAATTGCGCTCAAGACTTCGAGACCTCGATGAGGCTCGACGCGCCGCGTTCTCGCGTATTGGACACAATTTCTCAATGCTGTTGGTGCTAATAAGGGCAGCCACAGCCCAAGGGAAGGAAAGTGAGAGTCAGATGCGCCGCGCGCCAGTAACCACAATGTGACATGAGGAGGTGTCCCAGACTGTGAGCCTGTCCCAGGGTTTTGCCGTAGGTACATAGGTACCTACCTGTAAGTTGAGACTGGACCGCAAGCGAGATTTATCTCATCCCCATCTCATCCCCATCTTTGCGTCATATCGTTGGCGGCCAGAATGATCATGCTTAAGCATTGTCCTCTGCTTAAAGTTACGCCGATCCCGGCTTCTGCGCGTACCAGAAGTAGTAATTAAAATAACGATGCACATTGGGATCGTCTAGGCTCTTTCGCGCCATGGCAAGAGTCACCTCAATCTCTGCCTCCGACATTTCCAATGCTTGAAATGGACGCCCTGACAACGACGGCAGTATTTCCACGACTGCCATTTTTTGGTATTGACCGACAATACGCAAGACTTTGTCCTTGGCCCAGGGTCCAATTGGCACCTTGATGATTTGACAATGGATGTTCTCGAATCCAGCTTCCAGCAAGTACGCTTCGAGTTTCGGTGGCAAAGCTGCCTTCAGTCCAAACTTTTCATAAGTCCTTTCGATCGTTTCGTACAAATGTTTGACCGGATCATCGTCGGGCATGGTTCCGTCATCACACAGTGGTATAGCCTATAGGTTCTACCTCCTGTAGCTCGATCCAGCCTCCGAGACGAAGGCTCCTGTACAGTCCCAAAAGAGAGAAAAACGATGTCAGCTCAGCTCTGTAAGAAGGAGGATTCTGCGCCAATGTACGCACTCGAAAGCATTCTCCAGGACTTGACGAGTATTCTTTAGTATTGGGATCATGAATCGGAAATGAGCAAGGTCGACATCTCTCTCTATCCAATCCTTCTGACAGTCGTCTACCAAAAACGAGACATTGGGAGGAACCCAATTTGGCTATATAGGCGCAATGTCTATACCACGGACTTGAGCGCTGGGGTACTTGTCGCCGACTATAAATGAACGTGTCAGCAAGCATCCTAGCAGCTAGCTTTTGTATATCCACGATTTGATCAAATTGATGACAAAATTGAACAGAAAGAGGCGAGGGGGGCTCTCATGGTTCGTGAACTTGGTCCCGATGCAACCATGAGCCTGCATACCTTCTATTGCCCAGATGCCTGTTCACACTCTGGTCAGTAAGCCTGCCCTGGTACGAAAGATTCAGAGAATAAAACGTGACAAGCCAAGCTCGCTAAGCCTACTCACCAGTACCTGTGCCAATATCCAATATCTTCTGCGGGTGGTCTCCAATAGGGGATAAGAAGAGCTTGTTTTCCATGAGCATCATCAACATGGCGTGCTGCATGTCCTCTCTACTTTGTTCTATTTCGTCAATTGGCATGGGATATCGGACATCACCAAATACAGGATAGCGACGGCCGCATTCATAAGTGTCGGCCAAGATGCTTGAGGGCAGGCTTGCCGTAGAACTATCGTCCTCTATATTGGAAAGATCAAATTCGTCGTCTGTATGCCTGCCTACTTCGATAGGGGATGCCTCAATGGTATGCACAGCCATGGGAGGAGAGGTTCCTGCCGAGACTCCTTGCTCGCGACTTTCAAATCCGGCATTCAACATTTCATTGCAGTTGTCCGGGTGCATCGTCAGATCCGAAGTCATCGCCAATGACAGATTGCACGATGAACAAATGTGAACCAGATTTTTTTCTTGAGTCTTGACAAGGTGAAAAATATTTTCTGCCGATTATCGGTAGTGCATGATGCATCACTGCATGTAGGGGCAGATAGCAACCATTGTCCATTGATACCCTTATGTCAGGTAGGCGACGGGCGTGAAAACTCTCTCAGGAGTCAGACCTGTCTTGAGCCTAACGGTTATTGGTTTGCACTGAGCAGAAGGCGGTGTTTCGTTATGCTGTAGCTCGCTGTGGTGGTAACGTGGCGTTTGCCACGGTTGGGAGACGGCCCGGCCCGTACAGGTTTAGCGAGCTGACAATGCTGACGATGTGGACGACGTTGAACGACGCTTGGCGCAGCTTAATAAATACACGAGCTCGACGACGTGCGGGGCGCGTGCGTGAGGTCACAGGTGGTCCGTTGATGGTATCGTTGGGCAAATTCCATGCCTGTAGCCCCTACATAGAATATGTATCAGTACTGTTTGTTCGAGATGCTGATAACTTCAGCCAGCCATGCTTTCAGCACAATTGACAACTAATACGTCTAGGTATCAGGTAGAGGTACATACTCCGTACGTATAGACGAGGTTCCACTGTATTGGTAAGTGCATTAGTGCTTACTCTCAATGTTTACTTGGCACATATATCTATCAGTCAGGTCCGCGCGATCTGTTTGCAATTTTTACTATTATCTCATGGAATTCATTTCATCATGTCCACGGCACCTCAAGTAAATGAGCAGAGGCCATCACAGGTCGGGAGCGATCTGATCGTTGCGGAGAATGTGAGTAGCCTGCTGCCTCGGCCCTCGAGCCTCGAGGGCTCTTTCAATCCAACTCAGAGTGAATTAAACACGGCGGCTAATGTGATACTTAGTGTTTAGATCAACGTGACGTCAATTCTGTCTTCTCCGAATCGTTTGTACACCTCAAAATTCACACATTGTGACATGTGTATCCCAATATCCTGACGATCCGTCGTAGTCAAAGTTCCACTATGTCCGTCGCATCCAGCATCCTTGAGTACCGTCAAATCCGTGGCCGCACCTATCATAGTGATAAATTCACGACCAACTACTACCTTCCCAATGATGACAAGCAGCTCGAAACGGAAGGATTAAAGTTACTTTGCACCAGCCTATATTCTTGGCAGAACCAAAAACTAATGTGTCTGCCAGTCATGACTACTTGACAATCCTGTTCGACGACCAGCTTTTCCTGGCACCGCTTGAGATAAATAAGATCCATGTACGTATGCTAGACATTTTTTTTCCGAGATAGCGGAAGGCTTGTACCCATTTACTGATTGATCGAATGTTCTTAGCGGGTGCTTGACGTCGGCACGGGATCCGGTAAGTATTTTTAGGGGTTCACAACACGCGACTGTCGCTGACCGATATATTAGGTATCTGGGCGATGTAAGGCCAAACAACACCTGTTTCAACATGTCCGTATACTCACAAAGATGGACAGCGAGTTTGGAGACCGATTCCCAAATGCTTCAGTCACTGGTACGGATATTTCCCCATGCCAACCGCACTGGGTCCCACCAAACGTCAGTTTCGAAATAGACGATGCCACGCTCGAGTGGACTTGGGACGCCAATTATTTTGACTTTATTCACATTCGCTATATCACGGGCGGTATCCAAGACTGGACAGCCCTCTTCAAAGAAGCCTACAGATGCTGTGCGCCAGGAGGATGGCTACAGTCTGTGGAATATGACGTTGAGCTTCGCAGCGACGACGGGTCTACCGCGCTGGAACCCGCTCTTGCGTCACTTGGTGAGCTATTTCGAGAGGCCGGCAAGGTCTTGAATTGTCCCTTCTTCGTGAAAGAGTTACAGCAACAAGCGCTTGACGAGGCTGGCTTCGTCGAGAAAACAGTGCTACAGTACAAAGTATGTGCCGTCATCCGTGCCCTTTGAAAGCCATAAATGCAACTTACATACTCTTCACTAGATCCCTGTTGGTCCTTGGACAAAGGATCGTAAATTTGCCGACATCGGACGGATTATTGGAGCGGTCATGGAGAATGACCTTGAAGGTAAGGTATACCCTCTTTCCTGAAGTAGTAATAGTATCAAGAAGGCAAGCGAACGACTCTCACCTCTCGATATTAGGAATTACCCAGATGCTTTGGCACACCGCTCTTCAAAGGCCAGCTAATGAGCACAAAGCGTGGCTCGCGAATTTGCAGAAGGCGATCCGTAATCCCAAGGTTCACAGCTATATGACGGTGCATGTTGTGTACGGACGCAAGCCAGAATGATCCGGCTCTTGCATTTTGGGGATCTTTTGATCCATAGCGCCAATAATGTATCCTGGAAACGCACGCATCGCTTTGATCCTGCGACCTTGTCTGTGATATTCATTCGCAAGTAGTCAATGACTCCGTACAGGGCTGAAGCCCGCAGCAGCGTCGCCGGAAGAGTAGGTACCTAAGCTTGACTAGATGCTGCACTACTATCAAGTACCTTGCACTGCAGAGGTAGTGGCCAGGAGTCTCGGACGCAGTCGAGTTGCAAGCTCCCGACTGAATGAAGACCCAAACATCCAAATATCGGCATAGGGAGAACTTTGTCGAACTGGCGCGTCGGTTTGTTGGCGATCGTACCTCACACGTGGCGATCATACCTCACACGTGGCGATCAAGCTGGAGCATACAAGCCTTGAATCCAACGTGTCGTACGATTTAATTAGCTCTCGCAGATGTTATCGGTGGCCCCTGCGGGTTTCTGCAAGCAGTCATTTATTGCATCTATCCTTACGTTACTCGACTGGTTGGCATGGCAGCCGGCCAGATCTGCATCGAGTCGGGTTCGCGCAATCGGCCGGGAACTTGGAAGTGCTCTTCCAACGAGGGAGTCGGGATACAACACCCTCTTCCAGAAAGGGCGTTTCCCTGACCGTTGGGGGCGATGCGCGAAGTTGGCGAAATCGAAGGGCTGACTCCTCAAGATGGCAAGGTCGGGGCCGGCTCGAGGGAAGCTTGTTGAAAGTTGCAGCCATTGAGTCCCAAGGCGCTTACTTAGGTACTTACTAGGTATTTATGTACCTGTATGTATTAAAAGAGGGTTACCTATGTATGTAGGTACGGAGTAACTCAAACGCCAAGATCGCTGTAGGAGGTATTTAGGTACCTACGGAGTACATGCATGCACTTAGGGGGAGTGCAAGGCGCAAGTTGCAACCAGGTCCACAAGCCGCGGCCCCAAGAGAGGTTCTTTCATTTTGCCAACCATGATCACTGGACGGCTGGAAAATTCGGATAAGTTGACTACCTATGTATCATGCAACTCGACAAATTTTGGAGGGGTTGTGTCTATGCACGGTTTCTGATCTGCTTCTCGCCGAGAGTCATGTCTGTATTGCTGTTTTGGCGGATGAAAATACTCTGGGGGAGGCCGAGGACTATATCAACGCCCGCTTCGCACGAGATCACTGTTTTGCTCATTGGGTTGGGGCCTCGGGCGGGCGCGATGTATATTATGGTCTGATACCATGCCTTTGTGTCAGATAACGCTCACATTTGGCATTTAATGCTTGTCCAAAGCTGCAAAAAGGTTACGTATTAACATTACTTCCACTAGGTACCTATAAAGTGCTAATGGACCATGGTGAGGTGACGTGTTGGCTTCCTATAAACTCCACTCATCATACGTATTTATCAGGCAAGATCTCCCGCTTGAGCTTGTTGTGCTTCCTTGCTTCCCTCATTACTTTTTATATCACGTCTATAGCCTCTCAAGTAAACGCGAAAATGTCACCGCAGGCTGAAGGCGGCCTGATCGCCACACAGGATGCTCCCGTAAGCCTGACTCGCCTCAGACACTCACACTGTACACACTCGTGACTCCGACACAGAGTCACGAGTGAATGACAGACGAGGGCTGATGTACAACAGGCTGAAGGTCAATATGACGTCGATTCAGTCTTCTCCGAAGAGTTTGTGCACATCGCAATCCACATGTTTAGATACCTATTCCGAGCTCCTGAGTACTGATGATCCGACGCAGTCCAAGCTCCACCACCTCCATTGCATCCAGCATCCTCGAGTACCGTCAAATTCGTGGCCGCACATACCACAGTGATAGGTTTACGAACAATTATCACATTCCTAACGATGACCAGCAGCTCCAATCGGAGGAATTATGGTTTGACTCACCAGCCCTCGTTTTTCATAAAATTGCACGCTAATTTCACTGCAAGCCACCATGTTTTGATGATTCTTTTCGACGACCAGCTGTTCCTGGCACCTATTGAGACAGATAAGATACATGTACGAGTGTGCTAGACATATTCACAGGTATCGAAGAATGTGTTCTATTACTGATTGAACGAACGTCCTCAGCGGATGCTTGACGTCGGTACGGGATCCGGTGAGTAGATTGTAGTAGTCGAAATTTCATTACGTGAGACCGTAGTCTGCGACTCTGTCGCTGACCAAGTTATAAGGCATCTGGGCAATGTACGTCCAATGATTCCTGATATCATATGTCCACATGCTCACGAAGTTTGAACAGTGAATTTGGCGACCGGTTTCCAAATGCTTCAGTCATTGGCACGGACATTTCCCCGTGCCAACCCCAGTGGGTTCCGCCAAACGTCAGTTTCGAAATAGACGACGCCACGCTCGAGTGGACTTGGAACGCCAATCATTTTGACTTTGTTCACATTCGCTATATCACGGGCGGTATCCAAGACTGGACAGCTCTCTTCAAAGAAGCGTACAGATGCTGTGCGCCAGGAGGATGGCTACAGTCTGTTGAGTACGATGTTGAATTTCGCAGCGACGATGGGACTACTGATTTGGAACCTGTACTTGCCTCGTATGCAGACCTATTTCGAGAGGCCGGCAAAGTCATGAATCGCCCATTTTTCGTGCAGGCGCTTCAGCAGCAAGCTTTTGACGAGGCTGGTTTCGCCGAGCAAAGGACAGTTCGATTCAAAGTATGTGATGTCGTCCAACTTGACCGTCATTTGGTAGACCACGAATAGAACTTACTCCTCTATAGCTTCCTATTGGTCCTTGGGCAAAGGATCCGAAACTCGCTGAAGTCGGGCGGGTTGCTAGGGCAGCTCTGGAGAATGACTTTGAAGGTAAGATTTCACCTCAGACACCCCTTTTCCAATTCATGAAAGAGCTTACCATACCCACCCCTGATCATTAGGTTACACCCAGATGATTTGGCACAATGTTCTCAAAAGATCAGCTAACGAGTACAACGTATGGCTGGCGAATCTACGGAAGGCGATCCGTAACCCAAAGGTTCACAGCTACATGATGGCGCACGTTGTGTACGGACGAAAGCCAGAATGATCCGCCTCTTGCATAGTAGTTCCAGGCTTAAAACATTTAGTTTAATAGCGCCTTGAATGTGTTCCGCAAACGCATGCAGCATTTTTTTTGATGCTGCGACCCTGTCTTTCATATTCGGTTTTTGTCAAGCGCACCATGACTCCCAATGACTCCGCACAGGACTGAGGCCCGGTCGTCTTGCCGCGACACAGAATGGCCTTGTCGCCTGGCTCTACCTCTTGCTGCCAGAGGCTAGCTTCTTTGCCGCTTCACATTACCAAGCCTATACAGCGATGCACATACTGGCTCTGGACGAATTTCACAGGTTACTCGTCATCCATCGCAGTAGTCACCCATGGCCATCAAGAGCACGCGCAAACTTGCCCAGCTCATCATGAATGTCGGACGCGCCCGAACTGAACGCTACCCACAGAAGAACCAAATACATATCGGCATAGGGGGAGTCTTTGCCGGATTGCCGGAGCCGCGTCAGTTGGTACTAGGTAGGCAATCATGCCTCGCGTGGTGAGTAAGCTGCAGGATATCGGTCTTGAAACCAACTTGTCGTATGAAATATTCTGCTATCCGGCAACTGGTAGGTACAGTCCCTCGGAGAAAATAACGCCTCCAACAGGAGTCCGATATGGCTTTATTATTATTAAATACACTAGCTGAGCTGGCCTAGGCTAGAACTGGGCAGCCTAGGCCAGCTCAGCTAGTGTATTTAATAATAATAAAGCCATATCGGACTCCTGTTGGATTACCACGCCTGTTTTTTTTTTCACATTTTTGCAAACGTGCCACAAAATTTTCAAAAATGCCTCATTGAGCAGGGTCTATAATACCATGAAGTCTCAATAATTGACTGCATCAATAACTTACTTACCACCCGTTGAAATGTATCAAGTGGGGGAAGTTTTGTGTTATTTTTGCGGGGACACTGTATGCCTTAGGTACTCCTGCGGGGTTCTGCAAGTACATAAGTTCCTTACGTTCCCCTGTCCGTTGGCGGGAGGCCAGATCGGCATCGAGTCGGGTTCGCAACGGGTGGATCTTGGTTGGCGCAATCGGCCGGGAACTTGGAAGTGCTCTTCCAACGAGGGAGTCGGGATACAACACCCTCTTCCAGAAAGGACGTTTCCCTGACCGCTGGGGGCGATGCGCGAAGTTGACGAAATCGAAGGGCTGACTCCTCAAGATGCCAAGGTCGGGGCCGGCTCGGGGGGGGGGGCTTGTTGAAAGTTGCAGCCATATTGTAGAGTCCCTAATAAGGCGCTTATTACGTATGAATTTTCTGATCCGCTTAAGTGATGACGCGTTGGCTTCCTAGAAACTCTATTATATACATAACCATGCATATACCAGGTACCTACGGAGTAAGGCATTGTAGATGACTTGGGCGCCAACATCCATGTGTCGGCGACCTGCGCCTGTTCCATAAAATAATAAGTCCGACTTCGATACAACGAACACCAACTACGACGATATTCGCGCTCAGCCAAACCTTTTTGATCTCATTTCCTCAAAAACTCCCAATAACCTTCCATCTTCTCGAGGCTTGGGCACCTCTGCGGCGTTCTGCCTGTAATAGTCCCTTCTTCAGAGCCACAATTCGTCTCTATCCGGTCTCAACTCATCTTACCCCGTCTTTCCGTCATGTTATTTAGAGGCAGGATTACCAAGCTGTGTCAAGCTTTGGCATCTTCTTCTGCTCTTGACGAGGTTTCTGCGCATACCAAAAATAGTAATCGAAATAACGATGCACGCTGGGCATCTAGGTAGGCCCTTGAACCTTCCGGGCCATGGCGATGGCCACCTCTATTTCTACCACCGACATTTCCATAGCCTGGAATGGACGCCCTGCCGATGTCGGCAGAAGTTCCTTTAACGTATGTAGGTACACCTAGGTAGGTCGCTTCCGATCCTAATCTGCTGACTCCTGAGTGGCGTAAAATGAGACCCCAGACACGTCCTAAGTCTTTGTATGTTAATAGTTCTTGGCCTGCACTTACATAGCAGAAGACGTTGTTTCGTTAATAAAGGACAGGAACGCTGTCGCTGAAGCCGTTCAGGTCCTGGTGTGGTGGGGGTATTGCGTAATATGGCGCGAAAGCTTTCAAAATGGCGCCGTCGGCGGGTATTTGGGGACGGCTCGGTCGGCGAGCTGACAATGCTGACGACGTGGACGACGTTTCATGACGCTTCAGGACGGAGCACTTGTATGATGTGGTTCCCTTGATGGCGTTGGGCGCATGCCACGCTTGTGCATGGTTGATGATGGCCCCCGCGGGGTGCTATCTGAAGCTTGATTGATAGATTAAAGTAGGTACGATAGTTTAAACAACATGTAGCGCCGGGCAAGTTTGGAGATACGGGGGCCGATAAGTTCCAGTGCTCGTTGAATGCGATTGATGACCATTACGTCTACGTAGATACTTTCTTTACCCTTTCTATGTAGCCTCTGTTTATATATGTGGTAACGTAGTTCGGAGTCCGGACCAATCTTACATATTTCCATCACACTAAGTTGATTTCTTGTACTTGACAACCAGACCCTGTTCGAACTTCGACCCCTTTGTAGACTGACCGTCGCTCTCCTGACTTTATCATACCATGTCTGCAGCACCACAAGAGAATAAAAAAATGTCACCACAGGCCAGTGCCGATATGATTGCTGCAGAAGACGATCCTGTAAGCTTCGGTCTCTTCAAAGATTCGTTCACCCCCAGTCAGAGTGAATGGCAAACGGAGACTAATGCACAGCTAGGTTGATGATCAAAATGATGTCGATTCTGTCTTATCCGAAGCGTTTGTGCACCCCACAATCCACGTATTGTTCCAATCTGACGCTCTGTCGCAGTCCAAGTTCCACCACCTCTATCACATCCAGCATCCTTGAGTATCGTCAACTCAATGGCCGTACCTATCATAGTGACAAATTCGCGACAAACTATTTCATTCCCAACGACGACCAGCAGCTCCAATCGGAGGAATTATGGTTCTAGTCACCACGAGCCCACATTCTCGGCAGAATCGCGCGCTAATGTGACTTCAGTCATCATTACTTGACAATCCTCTTTGACGACCAGCTATTCCTGGCTCCTCTTGAAACAGATAAGATCCATGTACGAGTGTGCTAGAAACATTCATGCTGAGTTCATGCATTATAGAATGTGTTCTATTACTGATTGAATTTTGAACGCCTGTTGTCAGCGGGTACTTGACGTCGGTACGGGATCCGGTGAGTAAGATTCGGAATTTCATTACATTCAATGAGACTGTAGTGTATCACTGACCATTTTATAAGGCATCTGGGCAATGTACGGCCAATGACTCCCGATACCACGTATGTTTGTCTTACAGGGTTGAACAGTGAATTTGCCGACCGGTTTCCAAATGCTTCGGTTATTGGTACAGATATCTCCCCGTGCCAACCACAATGGGTTCCACCAAACGTCATCTTTGAAATTGACGACGCCACGCTCGAGTGGACTTGGAAAGCCAATTATTTTGACTTTATTCACATCCGCTATATCGTGGGTGGTATACAAGACTGGACAGCTCTCTTCAAAGAAGCCTATAGATGTTGCGCGCCAGGAGGATGGCTACAGTCTGTTGAGTTCGACGTTAATTACTGCAGCGACGACGGGACTACCGAGCTGGAACCTGTTCTAGCCTCATTTGGGGAGCTTTTTCTGGAGGCCGGCAAAGTCTTGAACCGTCCCTTTTTCGTAAAAGAGATTCAGAAACAAGCATTTGACGAGGCTGGTTTCGTCGACAAAAGGGTTGTTCAATACAAAGTATATGCTGTCACGATGATGTAATCACCTTCGGCACTTCATGAAGGAACTGACTCCTCACTAGATTCCTGCTGGTCCCTGGGCAAAGGATCGTAAACTTGCTGAAGTCGGGCGGGTTGCTAGAGCGGCTACGGAGAATGACCTCCAAGGTAAGGCAATCCCCTTTGCTATTGGACCTGGGTACTTCTTTCAACCATTAACCAATTCCAATTCCCAACCCCGATCATTAGGTTATACTCAAATGCTTTGGCAAAGCGTTCTCCAAAAGCCAGCAGAGGAGTATTATGTGTGGCTAGCGTCTATGCGTAAGGCGTTGCGCAACCCCAAGGTTCACAGTTATGTGACGGCACAGGTTGTGTACGGACGGAAGCCAGAGTGATCCCGTTCTTGCGTAGTACTACCAAGCCTAAGAAGAAATCTTTTGTTCCATAGCACCTTAAACGCGTTCCGTAAATGCATGCGGCATCGCTTTGATGCTGCGACCTTGTCAATGATCATCGGTTTTTGTCAAGCACACCATGACTCCCAATGACTCCGTACAGGAGTGAGGCGGCGCAGTGAGGCCCGATCCTCTGCCGCTACACAGAATGGCATTTCCGCCAGGCTATACCTTTTGCAGACAAAGCCTAGTTTCTTTGTCGCTTTGCATTGTTTAGGCGATATAGCGATGCTCATACTGTCCCTGGACAAACGTTCACAGGTCACTCATCATCCATCATCCATCGAAGTACAAGCCGCACATATGGCCATCTGGCATCAAGAGCGCGCCCAAACTTACCCAGCTCGTCATGGACGTCGGATGTACCCGAACTGTGCGCTACCCGCCGAATGAAGACCAAGATATCCGGATCGGCGCGTCAGTTGGTCAGCGATCCTAGCTCGCGTGGCGAGTAGGCTGCAGGGTATTGAGCTTGAAGCCAACTTGTCGTACGATTTCTTCTGCTGTCTGCTGTCTGCTGTCTGCTGTCTGCTGTCCGGCAACGCTGTAGCAAGAGGGAGGCATTATCGGTTCACTCCTACGGGGTTCTGCGGGGCTCTGCAAGTACCCCTCTTAGGCCCTCTATCTTTCACGTTCTTTATCTGTTGGCGGGAGGCCATCGGCATCGAGTCGGTGGTGTGAAATTTGGTGGCAGATCGTCCACGAGGTCCTCTTGCAGCGACTGAGGACAGGTAAGGAGTCTGGAATCGGGATATATTGGCGTTGGGGCGATGCGCGAAGGTGGGGACGCGCCGGAGAGCTGAACCAGGAGGTACCTACCTAGGTACCAGGTACCCACACATGTACAGGTAAAAGGCCTACATAGGTACCTACGGAGTACATACATTATACATAACATAAATGCCAAGGTGGTCGGCGAGCGACCCCAACCGAGGTTCTTCGACCAGCTTCCCATCACCATTGTGAACGGAAAGGTTAGATGATGCGGCAGATAAAGTCACAAACTTCAAATATGGACAAAGGAGACATCGCGATGTCCAAGTACTATGATCACTGGATGAATCGTAATCGGATACGTTGGCTGTCATGCGATTCAGCAAAATTTGGAGGGGATGTTGTCTATGTACACTCGTTATAACGATGCTGTTGTGTACGCCTTTGAGCAACGTTATATCGTGAATATCGTTGATCTGAATCGGCTTTTCGTGAGGCAAACCCAAATTTTCGGTCAAAAATTATCGATTTATCAAAATTATCGTTGTTCTGAATATCGTTATAACCAGTTTTTACTGTATATGTACATAGCATAATTTCTACCTACCTAATGTTGGTGTCGGTACTTGGTGCATGAACATGCTCCGAACTCCCGAAGCCGAGCACAACCCACATACATCAACGTTCACTTGTCCACGAATTCACTGTTTTGCTCGTTGGGTTGGGTGAGCGCCCTGCAGTTGTCTCAGATGGCGCTTATATTTGGCAAGTTATTGAACTTACTGCTTATCTGAAGCTGAATAAGGCCTGCGTGACCAGTTAACCTTTCTCCAAGTATAAAGTGCTTATGGTGAGATGACGCTTTGGCTTCCTAGAACTCCACTCATCACACGGATAAGTATTTATTAGCCAAGGTCCCGCTCGACCTCGTCGTGCTTGCTCATTTCCCCCGTGACTCTCTTATTCCGATTATCATGTCTACAGCATCTCAAGTCAATGACCTAAGGCCACCACAGGCCGGAGGCGATCTGGTCGCCGCAGAGGATAATCCCGTAAGCCTGCCCGGCCCTCGCCTCAGACAGTCATCCACTTTGGCTCAGAGTGAATGACATTCGAGAGCTAATGACAACTCAGGCTGATGGTCAAAATGACGCCGATTCTGTCTTCTCCGAGGAGTTTGTGCACCTCGCAATCCACACGTTATTCCCACCTCCTGACGACTCCGCAGTCCAAGCTCCACCACCTCCATTGCATCCAGCATCCTCGAGTACCGTCAACTCCGTGGCCGCACGTATCACAGTGATAGGTTCACGAGCAACTATCACATTCCTAACGACGACAAGCAAATCGAATCCCAGGAATTAGGGTCCTCTTTACTAGCCCACATCGTCAGCAGAATCACGCGCTAATATGACTGCCAGCCACCATATGATGACGATGCTTTGCGACGACCAGCTCTTCCTAGCACCGCTTGACAAAGACAAGATCCATGTACGAGTGTGCTAAACACTTTCACAGGAATTTAATGATATGTATTTATTACTAATTGAACGGATGTTCTCAGCGGGTGCTTGACGTCGGCACGGGATCCGGTGAGTAGTTGTATCTTGTTGCCGGTCGGATTTACTACGTCCGCTACGTATGGACACGCTGACCAAAGTATAAGGTCTCTGGGCAATGTGCGGCCAAAGGAAACCCTATCAAATTTTTTGATGCTCACAAGGTTGACCGTTGAATAGTGAATTTGCCGACCGGTTTCCAAATGCTTCAGTCATTGGTACAGATTTATCTCCATCTCAACCGCAGTGGGTTCCACCGAACGTCCGCTTCGAAATAGATGATGCCACGCTCGATTGGACTTGGAATGACAACTTTTTTGACTTTATCCATGCCCGCTACCTATTCGGTGGCATTCAAGACTGGGCAGGCCTCTTTAAAGAAGCCTACAGATGCTGTGCACCTGGAGGATGGCTACAATCTGCCGAGTGTGATGTTGAGTTTCGCAGCGACGACGGGACTACAAAGTTGGAACCTGTTCTGGCCTCGTATGGAGACCTCTTCCGAGAGGCCGGCAAAGTCTTGAATCGTCCCTTCTTCGTCCACGAGCTTCAGCAGCAAGCATTTGACGATGCTGGCTTCGTCGACCAACGGGTAGTTCGATACAAAGTACGTGATATCACCAGGTACCTTCAGCCTTCAGGATTTACACGAGATTGACATGCGCCTAGATGCCTATCGGCCCTTGGGCAAAAGATCGGAAACTTGCTGAAGTCGGGCGGGTTGCTAGAGCAGCTATGGAGAACGACCTTGAAGGCAAGATATCTCCTCTTTTCCATTCTATGAGGGAGAAAGCCAAACTGACCTCTTGTCATTAGGTTACACCCAAATGCTTTGGCACAGTGCTCTCCAAAGGCCAGCAAACGAGTACATTGTTTGGCTCGCGAATATACGCAAGGCGATCCGTAACCCCAAGGTTCACAGCTATATGATGATCCGCGTTGTGTACGGACGAAAGCCAGAGTGATCCGGTTCTCGCATGGTAATGCGAGGCCTAAGACGAACTTTTATGTCATAGCGCCTCAAATGCGCTCTGCAAACGCATACAACATCGCTTTGATGCTGCAACCTTGTCTCTGGAGTTTGGTATTTATTTTTTTGTCAACCATACCATGACTATCAATGCCTTCGTATATGACTGAGGCCCGATCGTCTTGCCGCGATACAGAATGGTCTTTTCGCCTGGCTATGCCTTTTGCGGCCAGAGCCTAGAGTCTTCGCCGCTTCGCAGCTCACTCATCATCCATCGTAGTAGGTACCTAAGACCTTAAGCCATCAAGAGCGCGCGCAAACTTGCCCAGCTCGTCATGAATGTCGGGCATAGAAACGTACTGTACGCTACTAAGAGGATGAAGACCTAAGATACCTGTGAGAAGCTTTGTCGGATCGGTGGGTCAGTTGGTAGGCGATCATACCGCGCGTGGCGGGTCGGCTGCAGGATATCGGCCTCGAAGCCACGATCTCTTCTGCTCTTCGGGCAACGATGGTCGGCCCTGTGGGTTTCTGTAAGAGGTATCCATCTATCTCTTACGTTTCCTGTCCGCTGGTGGAAGACCAGATCGGCATGGAGTCGACTTGGTAGGCGCCAATCGGCCAAAAAGTCCTCTTGTCCACCACGGCTCTCGCAGCCGCAGCGAAAGCGTGGCGAATCTGGATTGTATGTACACCGTACAAACAAGAGCTCTTCAGCGCTGGGGGCGATGCGCAATGTGGAGAAGCGTGAAAGAGCAGGTAAGGCCAGCGATAAGATTACAGAGGGTCGGTTATCTCGAATGCCAAGGTCCCTGTAGTTGCCGTATATACTCGTGAGTGTAAGCTCTTAAGAAAGATTAAATTACTTAAATTATGAGTCAAGGTCCCGCTCGACCTCGTTGTGCCTGCTTGTTTCCCTCATCGCTCTCGTAGGTATATCAACAATCATGTCTACAGTATCTCAAGAAAACAAGCAAAGGCCACCACAGGTCGAGGCCGATCTGGTCGCCGCAGAGAATATTCCCGTAAGCCTGCCTCGCTTCAGACAGTCATCCACTTGCTCAGAGTGAATGACATACAAGGACTAATGACAACTCAGGCTGATGGTCAAAATGACGCCGATTCTGTCTTCTCCGAAGCGTTTGTGCACCCCGCAATCCACATGTTATTCCCACCTGCTGACAGCTCCGCAGTCCAAGCTCCACCACCTCTATTGCATCCAGCGTTCTCGAATATCGCCAACTCCGTGGCCGCACATATCACAGTGATAAGTTCACGAACAATTATCACGTTCCAAACGACGACCAACAGATTGAATCCGAGGAACTATGGTCCTCCTTACTACATAGCTCACATCGGCAGCAGGATCATGAGCTAACAAGAATAACAGCCACCATTTCACGACGATGCTTTTCGACGATCAGCTCTTCCTAGCACCGCTTGAAAAAGATAAGATCCGTGTACGAGTTTGCTGAAAATATTCACAGGCATTGAATGATACGTCTCGGACTCCATGGACCATTACTAATTGAACGAATGTTTTCAGCGAGTGCTTGACGTCGGCACGGGATCCGGTGAGTAGTTGTAACTTGTCGCCGGTCGGTTTTACTACGTCTGCTACGTGTGGCCTCGCTGACCAAAGTATAAGGACTATGGGCAATTTACGGCCAAAGTAAACTCTTTCACATTGTCGAATGCTGACAAGGTTGAATAGCGAA
Source organism: Claviceps spartinae (assembly GCA_018360215.1). Taxonomy (NCBI): domain Eukaryota; kingdom Fungi; phylum Ascomycota; class Sordariomycetes; order Hypocreales; family Clavicipitaceae; genus Claviceps; species Claviceps spartinae. The sequence continues at coordinate 23,331 of SRPX01000195.1, read as the reverse complement.
TTTGCCGACCGATTTTCAAATGCTTCAGTCATTGGTACAGATTTATCCCCGTGCCAACCGCAGTGGGTTCCATCAAACGTTCGCTTCGAAATAGACGATGCCACGCTTGAGTGGACTTGAGATGACAACTATTTTGACTTTATTCATGCCCGCTACCTTTTCGGTGGTATTCAAGACTGGGTAGCCCTCTTCAAAGAAGCGTACAGATGTTGTGCTCCAGGAGGGTGGGTTCAATCTGCTGAGTGTGATGTCGAGCTTTGCAATGACGACGGATCCACTGAGCTGGAACCTGTTCTTGCCTCGTATGGAGATCTATTTCGAGAGGGCGGCAAAGTCTTGAATCGTCCTTTCTTTGTGCGAGAGCTTCGGCAGCAAGCATTGGACGAGGCTGGCTTTGTCGAGCAAAAAACAATCACATACAAAGTATACCTTGTCATCCGTCTCCTTTGGGAAGTCCATCAAGAGAACTGACTTTCACTAGATTCCTATTGGTCCGTGGGCAAAGGACCCGAAACTCGCTGAAGTCGGGCGCATTGCTAGAGCGGCTATGGAAAATGACGTTGAAGGTCAGTCATGCCCTTTTCTATCCTCATGAATGAGAAGATTCTCACATCCGGGCCGCCCATTAGGTTATACCCAGATGATATGGCACAATGTTCTCCAAAGTTCAGCAACCGAGTACACAGTATGGCTTGCGAATCTGAAAAAGGCGATCCGTCATCCCAAGGTTCACAGCTACGTGATGGCGCACGTTGTGTACGGACACAAGCCGAAATGATCCGGCTGAGGAGCAGCTGTTGCATTTTGGCCCTTTGGGGGCCTTTTTATCGATACGGCCAATAATATATATTATATACTGGAAACGTATCGCTTTGATTCTGCGACCTTGTCTGTGACATTCATTTGTTGGTAGTAAATGACTCTGTGCAAAGCCGAGGGAGGCCCTATCGTTTTGCCGCGACAAACAATGGGCCTTTCAAGTTTCGCGTGGCTATGCCTTTTTCAGCCGGGTCGCCGTTCATCGACGCTTTGCATCAGCAAGTATGTCGACAGAGTGATGCCCATATGTACTCTCGATGGACGAATGTTCACAGGCCCACAAGGTTCATGACCATCGTAGTAGGAATGGCATCAAGACCAAACAGCCCGCGCAAACTCGTCCAGCTCGTCATGAAAGTTGGACATACACGTATTGTACGCTAGCAACTGAAAGAAGACCTAGATATCCGCATATTGAGAAGCTTTGTCGGATCGGCGCGTCAGTTAGTAGGCGATCATACCCCGCGTGGCGAGTAGGCTGCAGGATATATCGGTCTCGAAGCCAGTTTGTCGTACGATTTATTCTGCTTTCCGGCAACGATGCCTGTAGCAAGAAGGTAGGTATATTATCGATCAATCCTGCGGGGACCGGGGTTCTGCGTTCCTCGTCTGTTGGCGGGAGGCTAGATCGGCGCCGAGTCGGGCTCCTTGGCCGAACAGGTGGTGTGGAATTTGGTTGGCGTAACTCATCAGCCGGGAAGTCCTCTACGGAGTACATGGAGTAGGCACAGTACAGGTAGGTACATAATAAACCGCTGGGAACGATGCGCGAAGGTGGAGAACAGTCGGAGAACAGGTAAGGCCAGCGATAAGATTAACTAAACGGTAAACTCAAATGCCAAGGTCGCTGTATGTACTCCGTAGGTATGCAGATAGATATTTGGTGATAACAGGTTGGGAAGCTTGCAAGTTCAAAGTTGCAACCATAGGTTCCACAACTACAAGCCGCTGCTTCTTGATGATGCCCGGCCCCAACCGAGGTTCTTTTACTTTGCCATGTGTTCATGTCCTCATGAAAAAGGGGCGATTGATCAGCTTTCAGCCTTTCCCTCAATGATCACCGTTGTGAACGGAAAGATTAGATAATTTGGCGGACCAAGCACGGCAAAAGAAGAACGTACGAAGTCCGACCACCATGATGTCTGGACGGCTGGAAAATTCGGATAAGTTGGCTGAAATGCGAGGCAGCAAAGAGTGGAGGTAATGTGCCTATGCATAGTTTCTTGGCAGCTGCCTCTTGCTGAGACTCATTTTGGTGTTGCTACTTGGCAGATGAACGTGATCCAGGGAAGGTCGAGCACTGCAATACTCACTACCCACAAGTTTTCTGTTTTGTTTGTTAAATAAATTTACCTTAGGTAGGCTGGGTGGGCGCACTTAAGTAAGATCCGCGATGCCTCAAGTTGAATGAACAGACCTAATGTCCTACCATTGTCTCAGATAGTGCTTACATTTCGCAATTTGCTGCTCGTCTGACTCTGTATAAGGCCTGCGTATCCAATTAAACTTTCCCCATGACAAAATGATCACTGATTATGGTGAGATGACGCTTTGGCTTCCTAAAAACTCCACACGTCAGATTCATACGGAGTCACGAACCCATTTAACCTAGGTATTTATTAACCAGCCTCCCACTTGATCTTGTATTGCTTGCTTGTCTCCCGCATGACTCTGTAATATCATGTCTGCACTTTCTCAAGAAAATCAGCAAAGGCCACTACAGGCTGAAGGCGATCTGATAGCCGCAGAGCATCTTGCCGTAAGCCTGGCTCGCATCAAACACTTGTCACTCACCACTCCGACACAGACCGAATAACAGATGAAAGCTAATGTACAACTCACTGCTCAGGCTGAAGGTCAAAATGACACCGATTCTGTTTTCTCCGAAGAGTCTGTGGACACTGCAATCCACATGTTTAGACATTTATTCGGCCCCCTTGGGCCTTAGTCCTGACAATCTGCCGCAGTCCAAGCTCCACCACCTCCATTGCATCTAGCATCCTCGAATACCGTCGAATCCGTGGCCGCACCTATCACAGCGATAAGTTCACGAGCAACTACCACCTTCCTAACGATGACCAGCAGATTGAATCCGAGGAATTATGGTTGTCCCAACTAGCCCACGTTGTCGGCAGAGAGACACGCTAACCCGGCACTAGCCATCATTTCACGACAATTCTTTTCGACGACGAGCTCTTTCTGGCGCCGCTTGAGAAAGATAAGATCCATGTAAGAGTTTGCTAGACATCCTTAATGTTTACAAGGATTGATCGGTGCGTTTGTAGTACTAATTGACAATTGTATCAACCTTCTCAGCGGGTGCTTGACGTTGGTACGGGATCTGGTAAGTGTCAATCAAGTACATATCGATTAGGTACTCACCACATACATGTATTATGCGTCTGTCGCTGACCAACTCGTAAGGCATCTGGGCAGTGTGCGGCGAAATTCAACCCGAAACTATACTTCCGTTTGCTCACCAATTTGAATAGTGAATTCGCAGACCGGTTTCCAAATGCTTCAGTCATTGGTACGGACATTTCCCCGTGCCAGCCCCAGTGGGTTCCGCCAAACGTCAGCTTTGAAATAGACGACGCCACGCTCGAGTGGACTTGGAATGACAACTATTTTGACTTTATCCACGCTCGCTACCTATTCGGTGGTATTCAAGACTGGGCAGGCCTCTTTAAAGAAGCCTACAGATGCTGTGCTCCAGGAGGATGGGTCCAGTCTGTTGAGTGCGATATCGAGTTTCGCAGCGACGACGGGTCCACTGAGCTAGAGCCTGTTCTTGCCTCGTATGCGGAGCTATTTCGAGAGGGCGGCAAAGTCCTAAATCTTTCCTTCTTCGTGCAAGACCTTCAGCAACGGGCTTTTGACGAGGCTGGTTTCGTCGAGCAAAGGGCAGTTCAATTCAAAGTATGTGCTGTCGTCCATCTCTCTTCTTTATCAGGCCACAAATGAAACTTACTCTTTACTAGCTTCCTATTGGACCATGGGCAAAAGACCCGAAACTCGCTGAAGTCGGGCGCGTTGCTCGAGCGGCTCTGGAGAATGACGTTGAAGGTAAGCCATCCCCTTTTTCCTGTAATTGTGAAGGAGCAACCATTCTCAGCTCGAATCATTAGGGTATACCCAGATGACTTGGCACAATGTGCTCCAAAGGTCAGCAACCGAGTACAACGTATGGCTCGCGAATCTACGGAAAGCGATACGCAACCCAAAGGTTCACAGCTATTTTATGGCGCACGTTGTGTACGGACGCAAGCCAGGTTGATCTGGCTCTATCATCGTGATAACAGGAAGCTATTGGACGGATCTTTGTTCTTATATGAAATAGTGCATAGATTTCATTTTGTGAGCCCATCGATATAATCCTGCTGTCTTTACGATGTTACTTTGATGTCGATAAACAATCGGAGACCTGGCGCTAGTATGTATTGGTAGGTTGGCTGGCTAAGCCTGGCTTACAGTGCGTACGGAGTCATCGAGGTTCAAACATAAGCAAATAAAACTGTCGGCTCGACTCTAGTCAGAAACCGAAAGATAGAAAGCGGGCATGCAACAAAAATGATCAGAAATGGTCATTCTTTGATGTTTCGTTAGTTTGTGTGCATATTGATGATTGATTGATTAGCCTGAACGGCGAGCACACGGTATTTCCTCCTCAGCTCAATAAGGTTACCTAGAAAGAAGAGCCTTCGAATCGCCTCGCGACAATTTAGCGCGATCTCCAGAGTCTAGAGACAGAATATATATATATATACTACCATCAAAGGTCGTGGGGTCTCTCTTACTTCTGGTTCGTTTCACGATTAGGCACGCTCGATGCTCGGGAGGAGAGGCTTTCCGCTGACCCATGACGTCTGCCTCGATGCAAACAGGGCCAGTGACAGCTGTCTCCGGGGTCGAGAGCTCGGTGTCGGCGATCTTGACGGCAACATATTTTCCAGTGAGAAAAGGTTCGTCAGGCTTGTCAGGCTCTGAAGCCAACGACTGGACTGAATTTCCCCATCGCTCGTGAATTTCTTCGAAGGGAGGGCTGGGCTGTAGAGGCCATAGCTTACGACCAGAGGTCAAATTTCTTCTCTTCTCAGCATATCGCCTACACTATGACATCGACGATGTAGGGACTGCACGCGGAGAGCGTGCTGCTCTGTACACAATTGGGCCGGCCCAGGAGTGTTCTTTTCGTCATGAATTTACGGACAGGAATGCTGTCGCGGAGCACTTCAGGTTTGGGTGTTGTTCGTGGCGCGAAAGGCTGGCATCAAATCTTCATGACAGCGGGGGTTGGGGCTCGGGGGAGTCGGGAGGGCTAAAACTTCCCGGTAATAACGGGGACTCGGGAGGGGCCCGTGCCGCGTGTCTGAAGGGGTTCCCCGGGCGCCGTTGTTACAGTGCTGTATAGCAGTGTAGCCTCTCTAGGTACTCCGTGTCTTCATGGATGTTTCCGCATACACTGAGAAGCTGTTGTCGGCGATGATTACCTCGCGTGGCGAGTAGACTGCAGGATATCGGCCTAGAAGCCAATTTGTCGTACGATTCCTTTTGCTCTCCAGCAACGATGCCTGCAGCAAGAAGGTTATTATCCGATCACTCCTGCAGGGTTCTGAAAGTACGGAGTAGTCCTCTAGCCCTTATGTTCTCTGTCTATTGGTGGGAGGCCTGATCGGCATCGAGTCGGCTTCCTTGGTTGGGCGGCAGATCATCCACGAGGAGTCTGGAAATGGCATAAGTACCGGTAGGTAGGCAGGTGACAGTCTAGATCGTGATTCTTATCTTTCACCTTGGGGCGATGCGGGAAGCCTGAAGGTGGGGGGACTGGGGAGTACCTAAGGTAGGTATTATACCTCCTACCTAGGTACCAAACTCCGAGGTATGAAGGTACATACATGTACATGTACAACCTACCTAAACCAGGTACCTACCAGTATTTATTAGTCAAGGTCCCGCAACCTGCCGCTCGACCTCGTCCTGCTTGCGTATCTCCCTCATGAGTCCATGACTCTTGTAATATCATGTCTACAGCATCTGGAGAAAATGCGCAAAGGTCACCACAAGCCGAAGGCGACCTGATTGTCGTAGGCGCAGGGGATCTCATCGTAAGCCTGGCTCGCCTCGGACACTCATCCACTCCGACTCAGAGAAAATATGGCATGACATACGAGGGCTAATGTATAGCTTAGTTCGATGCTCAAAATGACGCTGATTCTGTCTTCTCCGAAGAGTTTGTGCAAACCGTAATCCACATGTTATTCCGATCTCCTGACGATGCCGTAGTCCAAGCTTCACCACCTCCATTGCATCCAGCATCCTCGAGTACCGTCAACTCCGTGGCCGCACATATCACAGTGATAAGTTCACAAACCACTGTCACCTTCCTAACGACGACCAGCAGATCGAATCTGAGGAATTGGGGTTCTCCTTGCTAGCCCACATCGTCGACAGGATCACGCGCTAATATGACTGCCAGCCACCATATGATGACGATGCTTTTCGACGACCAGCTCTTCCTAGCACCGCTTGAGAGAGATAAGATCCATGTACGAGTGCGCTAAACACTTAAGTTTCACAGACATTGAATGATACGTCTCCTTTACTAATTGAACGAATGTTTTAAGCGGGTGCTTGACGTCGGCACGGGATCCGGTGAGTAGCTGTCACCGGTCGGTTTCACTACGTCCGCTACGTGTGGCCTTGCTGACCAAAGTATAAGGAATCTGGGCAATGTACGGCCAAAAGAAACTCTTTCACATGTTTTTATGCTCACAAGGTTGCACAGTGACTTTGCCGACCGGTTTCCAGATGCTTCAGTCATTGGTACAGATCTATCTCCATCTCAACCGCAGTGGGTTCCACCGAACGTCCGCTTCGAAATAGACGACGCCACGCTCGATTGAACTTGGAATGACAACTATTTTGACTTTATCCATGCCCGCTACCTATTCGGTGGCATTCAAGACTGGGCAGGCTTCTTTAAAGAAGCGTACAGATGCTGTGCTCCAGGAGGATGGGTTCAGTCTGCTGAGTGTGATATTGAGTTTCGCAGCGACGACGGGTCTACTGAGCTAGAACCTGTTCTTGCCTCGTATGCGGAGCTATTTCGAGAGGGCGGCAAAGTCTTGAATCATTTCTTCTTTGTGCAAGAGCTTCAGCAACGAGCTTTTGCCGAGGCTGGTTTCATTGAGCAAACAACAGTTCGATACAAAGTATGTCTTGTCATCCGTCTTCTTTGGTAAGTGCATCAAGATAACTGACTTTCACTAGATTCCTATTGGTCCATGGGCAAAGGATCCGAAACTCGCTGAAGTCGGGCGCGTTGCTAGAGCGGCTATGGAAAATGACGTTGAAGGTAAGTCATCCCCTGTTTCCACTCGTGAACACTGAATGAGCAACCATTTTTACCTCCAGTCATTAGGTTACACCCAGATGGTTTGGCACAATGTCCTCCAAAGGTCCGCGACCGAGTACGAAGCGTGGCTCGCGAACTTACGGAAGGCGATGCGTAACCCAAAGGTTCACAGCTATATGACGACGTACGTTTTGTACGGACGCAAGCCAGGTTGATCCTTCTCAGAGCCTCAGAGCGGCTCTCGCATGGCGATATCAGGAAGATGTTGTGCACTATGACATACATAGTGCCTAAAATACATTCGGTAAACCCGTCGGTATAATTCTGCCATGTCTTAATGACGTTCACTTGCTGTCGATGAGCCACTGGTTACCTGGTGCTAGTATTGGTGCGTTGATTGGTTCGACGAGACTTTGACCGGCGGGGGAAAAATAGGCTTGCCAGGCGAGTCGCCAGGCTCTGTAGCCGACGGCGGTGACGAAGATGGTCGGACTCGAGTGAAATACTCCCCTTGCTCGTAAATCGTTTTCGAAAGGATTGCTGAGTGAGTCCTGGCTGTATGTCCTCAGTAATTCAGGGCGAAGTCCAATGGCGTGAACGGTGACTTGCCACCAGAGGACAATTTGTTTCTTTTTCCAGCATCTCACGATCTCATATGCTCTGGCTCAATGAGACCGGCGATTTAGGGACTGCACAGTGCATGTAATTTGTCAATGTCAGAACTGCTGGATCCGATACTAATGTATTGAAGAATTGATCCATGAACGAAGTAGGGCGTGTCCTCCCGACTCCTACGGTGTGACGTGTCTTCCGAGCTTGTTCAGGTACCGACTGTTTCTGTTGGCTTCTGCGAGAACTTAGAAGTTATCTATCGTTTTCGTTCCTTGACTAGCGGCCAGATCGGCATCCAGCTGAGATCCTTAGTTGTACGGTTGCCTTGGATGTATCATGTAGGCGTAGGCGTTGGAAATTGGGCGGTTGGACCGTGACGTATTTGGGCGATGCGCGAAGGTGGAGAACGTTGAAGAAGGCTTGAGCTGAGGTCCGATAAGATCAAAAAGGGTTGCATAGGTACCTCTGTATGTACCTGGTACATACCTACAGAACTCAAATGCCAAGGTCGCTGTACCGGCTTGCAAGCCGCTGCTTATTATTCTTGATTGTGTTAGGTAGGCTGCGTACTCGTGGGTGAAACGTTTGGGTTACTTTTTTCAAACGTTTCACCCACGAGTACATCAACACTCCGTCGCTCACACTGCCACGAGTTCACTGTTTCTTCGTTTGGTTGAGTGGCACACCATTTTACTAAGATTCGCGATGCCTGGACCAACTAATGCCCTGCCAATGATTGTCTCGATGGCGCTTGCATTGCCAAAGTTATGTATGCACTGCTGTTGCATAAGGCCAACATATACAATGTAACAGTCAACCTTTCTCCGAGTACAGATTCGATTTGGCTTCCGCTTCCTAGAAACTCCACTCTACCTACGAGGTATTTATTATTAGCCAAGGTCCCGCCCGAACTCGTTGTGCTTGCTTCTTTCCTCATGACTCCGTCATATTTATCATGTCTACAGCATCTCAAGTAAATGAGCAAAGGCCACCACAGGCGAAATGCCACCTGATCGCCGTGGAGGACATCTCCGTAAGCCCACCTGGCTTGCCTCAGCAGAGTGAATGACAGACGAGGGGCCAGGGCTAATGACAACTTACGATGGTCAGAATGACGCCGATTCTATCTTCTCCGGAGAGTTCGTGCACCCCGCAATCAACAATGTTTTTCCAACCTCCTAATGAACGACGCTGCAGTCCAAGCTCCACCACCTCCATTGCATCCAGCATCCTCGAGTATCGCCAACTCCGTGGCCGCACATATCACAGTGAAAAGTTCACGAGCAACTATCACCTTCCTAACGACGACCAGCAGATTGAATCGGAAGAATTATGGTTGTCGTAACTAGCCAACATCGTCGGCAGGATCACTCGCTAACATGACTACCAGCCACCATGCCATGACGATGCTTTTCGACGACCAGCTCTTCCTAGCACCGCTTGAGAGAAATAAGATCCATGTACGAGTGTGCTCAACACTTTCACAGGTATTGAATGATACGTCTCCTTACTAAATTGAACGAATGTTTTCAGCGGGTACTTGACGTCGGCACGGGATCCGGTGAGTAGCTGTCACCGGTCGGTTTCACTACGTCCGCTACGTGTGGCCTTGCTGACCAAAGTATAAGGAATCTGGGCAATGTACGGCCAAAAGAAACTCTTTCACATGTTTTTATGCTCACAAGGTTGCACAGTGACTTTGCCGACCGGTTTCCAGATGCTTCAGTCATTGGTACAGATCTATCTCCATCTCAACCGCAGTGGGTTCCACCAAACGTCCGCTTCGAAATAGACGACGCCACGCTCGATTGGACTTGGAATGACAACTCTTTTGACTTCATCCATGCTCGCTACCTATTTGGTGGTATTCAAGACTGGAAAGGCCTCTTGAAAGAAGCCTACAGATGTTGTGCGCCAGGAGGATGGGTTCATTCTGTTGAATGTGATATTGAGTTTCGCAGCGACGACGGGTCTACTGAGCTAGAACCCGTTCTCGCTTCGTATGCAGAGCTATTTCGACAGGGCGGTAAAATCCTGAACCGTTCCTTTTTTGTGCAAGAGCTTCAACAACAAGCATTTGACGAGGCTGGCTTCGTCGAGCAAAGAACAGTTCGATATAAAGTATGTATCGTCATCCCGTGACCCGTCAGCTTGGCCCTTGGGAAGTTCATCAGAAGAACTGACTTTCAGTAGAGCCCTATCGGCCCATGGTCAAAGGACCCGAAACTCGCTGAAGTCGGGCGCGTTGCTAGAGCTGCTCTGGAAAATGACGTTGAAGGCAAGTCATCCCATTTTTCCTATAATCGTGAACACTGAATGAGTAGCCATTCTCACCTCCAGTCATTAGGTTACACCCAGATGATGTGGCACAACGTTCTCCAAAGGTCAACAACTGAGTACGAAACGTGGCTCGCGAATCTACGGAAGGCGATGCGTAATCCAAATGTTCACAGCTATATGACGACGTACGTTGTGTACGGACGCAAGCCAGGGTAATGCGACTCTTGAGTCTTGCATAGTGATAACAAGAAGCTGTTGAAGGAACCTTTGTTCTTATATGACATAGTGCTTAAGATTTAGTCTGTTAACCCGTCGATATAATCCTGCTATGTGTTTATGATCTTCATTTGCTATTGATGAACGACTGGAGACCTGACGCTGGTAAATTGTAATTGGTAGGGTGACAGGTTGTCGGCTCACAGCATACAAGGAAAGGTTCAAAAATGAGCAAATTCAACTTTTGGCTCGTCGGCGACCGAGAAAACAGGAAGCGAGCATCAATGTGAAGGATGAAAAATGGGAATTATTTTGGGTTCCGTTCATTCGTGCGTAAATTGATCAATCAGCCTTACCGGTGAGTGCACGGTATCGCCTCCTCAGCTCGACGAGGTTATGTAGGACGACTCACGAGGAGCCTTCGAACCGCCTCGCGACAGGTTAGCACGAGTTGTAGAGGCAGAATATATTACCTCCAAAGGTCGTGGGTTCTCTCTTACTTCTGGTTCGTAACTTCGTATCAAGATTAACGCTTGATGCTCGTGAGAGGGGCTTTCCGCTATCCCACGACATAAACTTATGGACAGGAATGCTGTCGCGGAGCACTTCAGGTCTTGGTGTTGTTCGTGGCGCGAAATGCTATGTACCTCATGATTCATCAAATCTTTCAATCCTTCATGACATGATGACAGCGTGGGGGTTGGGCGGGGGACGGCTAAAGCTTCCCGGCAATATAGGCCCATAGGGGTTGCGGTAATGCGGTTCGCTGCGCACAGTGGTAGAGTCGGGACTCGAGAGAAAATGCCCACATGTACTCCGTACCTAATCGCGATCTTTTATCATACCTCAGAAAGAGCTTGTCGGCCAGCTTCCCATCACCATTGGAAACGGAGCCTGACGATGTCAGAACACCGCAGGTAGTCATTGGACGCCTCGAAATCGCCAACTCAGAAGTCTTGATGGGGATACTTCTCACTGTTCTGATCTGCTGCTTGCTGGGAGTCACATTAACTTAATGTTGCCAACTCTACTAAGTGAAGCTCAGAACACGATGCGACACCGTTCTGTGGTCTCAAATAGCGACGGCGCGACACGGCGGGTTACATAATGCTTCTTTGAAGCTTGGTACCAATCTATATTATGTTTTATGTACTATATGAACGTAAATGCACTAATCATACGTATAAATCGGCCAAGTCCCGCTCGGCGATCAACCTTGTTACATTTGCTTGTTCCTCCGTATTTCTCATTTCCCCTCTATTCACGATTCCAAGTAAACGCGCAAATGCCATCACAGGCCGACGGCGACCTAATTGCCGCGGAGGACGTTTCCGTAATTTCCTCAGACCCTCACTCACTCCGAGTCGTAGTGAGTGACAAGCGAAAGCTCTTAGCTAATGCACAACTTAGGTTGGTGATCAAGATGACATCGATTCTGTCTTTTCCGAAACGTTTGTGCACCCCACAGTCCACATGTTATTCCAATGTTCTGACCATCGTCGCAGTCAAAGTTCCACCGCCTCCGTAGCATCCAGCATTCTCGAGTATCGTCAAATACACGGTCGCACTTATCACAGTGAAAAGTTCACGACCAACTATTTTATTCCCAACGACGACCAGCACCTCAAATCAGAAGAGCTAAAGTTCCACTCACTAGCCCACATTCTCATTCTCAGCAGCATTTAACACTAATGTGACTGACAGTCATCATTACTTGACGATCCTGTTCGACGAAAAGCTCTTCCTGGCACCACTTGAGAAAGATAAGATCCATGTACGTCCTGTGATGCACTTTTAGACACACTGAGGGACTTGTCTCTTTTATGCTGTTGCTGATTGAGCGATTTTCTTAGCGGGTGCTTGACGTCGGTACGGGATCCGGTAAGTAGTAATCGGAAATCACTATGGCAATGTCGCGATGGATCAGTGTCGCTAACTAGTAACCACTCCGAAAGGCATATGGGCAATGTACGCCAAAAAAAACCCAATGACACACGTCAGCATGCTCACAAATTGAACAGTGATTTTGGCGACCGGTTTCCAAATGCTTCAGTCATTGGTACCGATATCTCCCCGTGCCAGCCGCAGTGGGTTCCACCAAATGTCCGCTTCGAAATAGACGATGCCACGCTTGAGTGGACTTGGAACGCCAACCATTTTGACTTAATCCACATCCGCTATATCGTGGGTGGTATACAAGACTGGACAGCCCTCTTCAAAGAAGCCTACCGATGTTGTGCGCCAGGTGGATGGGTAGAGTCCGTTGAGTATGATGTTGAACTCCGCAGTGACGACGGCACTATTGAACTTGAACCTGCTCTTTCCTCTTTTACAGAGCTATTTCGAGAGGCTGGCAATGTGTTGAATCGTCCCTTCTTCGTGCAAGAGATACGGGAAAAAGCACTCGACGAGGCTGGTTTTGTCGACAAAACAACAGTTCGTTACAAAGTTTGTGGTGTCACCTGATCCCCTTTAGGACGTTCATCGAGCTACTGAAGTCTGACCCTTCACTAGATCCCTGGTGGTCCCTGGCCAAAGGACCGTAAACTCGCTGAGGTTGGGCGAATTGCCAGAGCGTCTCTGGAAAATGACCTTGATGGTGAGCACTGGGGCATTCCCTCTTTTCTACGTTTCTATGAAGAAACACACAATTCTCATCTGCGATTATTAGGGTTCACCCAGATGCTTTGGCGCGATGTTCTTCAAAGGTCAGCAGACGAGTATGATGTCTGGCTCGCTGCTGTCCGTAAGGCGATCCGGAATCCCAAGGTTCACGGCTACATGGTTGCGCACGTTGTGTACGGACGCAAGCCCGAGTGATCCGGCTGATGCTTAGTGACAATCAGCCCTATCATCCCCTATGACGCAAGACTTTCGTTTCACAGCGCCTGAAATATACTGCAGACGCAGTCCCTTTGATAATGTGACCGACCTTTTCTGGTGATTGTTTGTCAAGAACACAACGACTCCGTCCAGAGTTGAAGCCAAATCGTCGTGCCGCTACGCACAATTGTCTTTTCATATGGCTATGCCTTTTTGGACTGGACCCTCGTTCCTTTGCCGCTTTGCATCCAGGAGACACAGCTAGGTACTGGCTGTCGCTCGATAAATGAGTCCAGGCCCACAAGATCACCACCCATCGTAGTACTGTTGGGCAGGCAGGTACATATTGTCAACTAGAGCGCGCGCATGTCGGACGTACCCGATGTTCAGAACTGTGCTGTCCTTACGGAGTACCGGATGTCAAATGAAGCAGAAAACCCAGAGTTCTGCACAGGTAGAAGGCTTCTTGAATCGGCGCGTGTCGATACCGGTGACTACATGTATGTATAGCTCTCACGTGTCGACTGAGTTGCAGCGGATAGTCTCGAAGCCGACTTGTCGCATTATACATACACAATCTCTTCTGCTCTCGCACCAACGGTGCTGGTGCTGGCAAGGTATTGACGGTCGCGGTTCCTACAAGGGATCATCTATCCATTACGTTCCTTAATCGGTTGGCGAACGGCCAGATCAGGCCTCGGCATCGAGTCGGCTTCCTTGGTCGTAGTGTGAGAATATTTGGAGTCCTCTTCCAGCGAGGGTCGCGATCCAAAGCCTTGAATCGTCCCTTCTTCGTACAGAAGATACAGCGACACGCATTTGACGACGCTGGCTTCGTCGACAAAAGAGTGGTTCAATACAAAGTATGCTCTGTCATCGCATCCGTCAAGCTTAGGACTTTATGAACAGGGATTGACATATCACCAGATTCCTATTGGTCCCTGGGCCAAGGATCCCAAACTCTCAGACGTCGGACGGGTTGCCAGAGCGGCTCTGGAGAATGATCTTGAAGATAATACATCCCCTCTTTTCTATACTATTACTGGCACAAATAAGTAAACAATCATCCCTGGTTGTTAGGTGTTACCCAGATGCTTTGGCACAATGTTCTCCAAAGGTCAGCAAACGAGTACAGCACGTGGCTCGCAGCTATCCTTAAGGCGGTCCGTAATCCCAAGGTTCACAGTTACATGGTGGCGCAAGCTGTTTACGGACGCAAGCCAAGGTAATTGGGCTCTCGAATAGCGATAAGTTATAAGTCATAACGGCAGCCGTTGGATGGATTGTTCATTTCGCAGTGCCTGGAATCTTCCTGCAGACTCGTCGCTCATTCTGCTACCTTGACGATATCTATTTATTGTCAAGTGAACACGTAGATACCTGATGCTAGTATTCGTTTGGGAGTTAGCTTACATAGCGTTGTCAAGTCTCACAGATGTGAGCAACTAATTGTAACTGCTGGCTGACTGGGCAACACAGGAATACAAACATATATTCAATACGAGTAGTAAAGAAAGTCGCGTTTCGATGGTTAACATATGGGGAGGGATAATAAGGGAATTGTGTGTACAGTGTCACATGTCTCGTTCCGTACCAATAAGACAACTCAGAGAACCAAACATCGAACAACACGATTTCGCACCTACACACCTTTACGAATGACTTATCGCCCGTTACTCGAGCCTTCCACGGACCACCCTCTAAATGGCTCAAAACCGGCATATCCGGTAATTTGTTCAATGGTCCGCGAATTGACCGATCAGCCTTGCCGCTGAGCGCACCTTATGGCCCCTTCTGCCTAGCTAGTAGCGACTTGCGAGTTTCTCTAGGACGAAGAGCCCTGGAGGTGACCGCGAGAGAATGGATAGAGTCCGTTGAGTTTGATGTTAAGTTTCGCAGTGGGGACGGAACTGTCGAATTTAAGCCTGCTTTTGCCTCGCTTGTAGTGAATGGGGTACTGCAGCTGCCAGCAACCATTTGACGAGTAACGAGTGTGGCTTCGTCGACGACTCGACAATAGGGTTGTTTGATGCCAAGCATATGCTCGCTTCGATCAACTAATCACCTTTGAGTTTCCATGAGCGACTAGCGTGTCACTGCATTCTTGCCGGTTCCTCGGCACTCGGGTGTCTTCCGCTACCCGACCACGAGATCGAGCTTGTTCGCTTCCGCAAGAAGTCATTATCTTTTTTTTTGTTCGCAGCCAGATCAGCACCGGCTTGTCATAAGACGTATCATGATTCATACCTCGACGTTGGGAATTGGGCGGTTGGACCGAAGGTGGAGAACGTCGAAGAAGGATTGAGCTGCCGATAAGATCACAGCCCGCTGATCCTGCATGAGTGAGAGTTCAACCACCTTCTCCTCGCCGTACTCGCCATTACAATTGTCATTACGGAGTATCGAGAACGAAAAGGTTCAATGCTACGGTAGATCATGTGCGGCCAAGGGCCTTGATCTCAGAGCAGCATTGCCAGCATAGTCATCGGATGGCTCAAGATTTCGATTCAGCAAGTCTTGGAGGGGTTGCTTCTGTGTACACGTTTCTGATCTGTCGCTGAGAGATGCACCTACCTACGTACCCTAGCCTTTCTCCGAAGGTATGGTGAGATAACGCGACGGCATACCACGTGTTGGCTTACTCGAAACTCCAGTCTCCACTAACCACATACTTATAAGCCCGAGTTCCCGGCTGACTTTATTGTGTGTCATCATTTCTGTCATAATTCCTCGATATCATGTCTTCAGCATCTCAAGTCAACGAGCAGGAGCCCCCTCAGGACGAGGCGGACCTGATTGCTGCAGCGGACGTTCACGTAAGCCTCAGCAGCCTCGCAGTCATCTCTGTCGGAGTAAATGGCACACGGAGACTAATCTGATACCCAGGCTGATGATCGAATTGAGAACGATTCTGTATTTTCCGAAGCGTTTGTCTATACCAAGATTCACTTGCATATTATTCCAAGGTCCTGACCATCGTCGCAGTCCAAGCTCAACCACCTCCGTTGCATCCAGTATCCTCGAGTATCGTCAACTCCATGGTCGCACTTATCATAGTGATAAGTTCACGACCAATTACTTCATTCCCAACGACGACCAGCAACTCAAATCGGAAGAGCTAAAGTTCCCCTCACTAGCCCACATTCTCATTCTCAGCAGCATTGAACACTAATGTGACTGACAGTCATCATTACCTGACGATCCTGTTCGACGAACAGCTCTTCCTTGCACCACTTCAGAAAGATAAGATCCATGTACGTCCGGTGATCACTGATGCGCTTTTAAACGCACTGAAAGACTTGTCTCTTTTAGGCTGTTGCTGATTGAGCGAATGTTCTAAGCGGGTGCTTGACGTCGGTGACTCGGTACGGGATCCGGTAAGTAGTAATCGGAAAATCACTATGGCAATGCCGCAATGGACCAGTGTCGCTAACCACTCCGAAAGGCATATGGGCAATGTACGCCAAAAAACCCCAATGACACACGTCAGCATGCTCACAAATTGAACAGTGATTTTGGCGACCGGTTTCCAAATGCTTCAGTCATTGGTACCGATATCTCCCCGTGCCAGCCGCAGTGGGTTCCACCAAATGTCCGCTTCGAAATAGACGATGCCACGCTTGAGTGGACTTGGAACGCCAACCATTTTGACTTAATCCACATCCGCTATATCGTGGGTGGTATACAAGACTGGACAGCCCTCTTCAAAGAAGCCTACAAATGCTGTGCGCCAGGTGGATGGGTAGAGTCTGTTGAGTATGATGCTGAATTACGCAGTGATGACAGCACTGTCGAACTTGAACCTGTTCTTTCCTCTTTTGTAGAGCTATTTCGAGAGGCTGGCAACGTGTTGAAACGTCCCTTCTTCGTACAAGAGATACGGGAACAAGCATTTGACGAGGCGGGCTTCGTCGATAAGAAAGTAGTTCGATACAAAGTTTGTGCCGTTTTCCAATCGCATTTGGCACGTTTATCAAGATCCAAATAACTGACTCCTCATTAGATACCTGCTGGTCCCTGGCCAAAGGATCGTAAGCTCGCTGAAGTCGGGCGAATTGCTAGAGCGGCTCTGGAGAATGACCTTGAAGGTAATGCATTCCCTCTGTCATATCTGTGAAACAAACGTTCTCACCTCAGATTATTAGGCTTTACCCAGATGATTTGGCAAAACGTTCTCCAAAGGTCAGCAAACGAGTACAATGTGTGGCTCGCGGCTGTTCGCAAGGCGATCCGTAATCCCAAGGTTCACAGCTATATGATTGCGCACGTTGTGTACGGACGTAAGCCGGAATGAGCTGGCTCTCTTAAGTGAAGAACCAAGACAGCTGATGCTAGGCTCGATACGGTGATTGAGTGATTGGTTAGATACTGGTGGTTTATCATATTATGCTTCAAACACAAGCAATTGTAACCGTTGGCACGTCGGTAAATCAAGCAACAGACATCATGTTCTGATTCCGATGGCTACATAGACGGAAAATGAAGGGTAGGGTAAACGAACTTATTGTCGGTTCCTCCGCCTTTCGCCGATAACGGCTCTTGTACCGCACTAAATACTTATAGGGCAAGTCAGGTAACATGCCACCTTCCAAATATGTAGCTCAAAACTGGCATTTCTGGCAACATGATCAATTGTGGTTGGCCAAACAGTTGTATGACTCTTCCCGAAGTCTGGGTACTTCAGATTTCTATTCATATTGAACAATCTCAGCAAGAGGTAGTCCATCTATTGGGAGAAATATAATGTGTTAGGGGAACACGATATAAATCGCGGCAATTCTGATCATCGTGCTGCCGAGCGCTCGGGCGACCATGATTAGACGTACATACTCCGTAGATACTCCGTAGTCATAAATTGCAGCAACAGGGTCGGGTCAGTCCTAGGACATTTCGCAACGCGAGTTACGCACTTGCCAGCACTCATGGAGGTCTTGTTTAGCTGTGAGTCGTGACTGCCCTGAATGAAATTGAGAGAGGCATTCATATGTAGATATGTACCTATGTACACATGTGTGTAAAATCCATTTGTCACTCAATTTTGCCTCATTCTCTCCGTGATAAGGATCCAGGGGTACGAATAAGTCTGCATACATACCTACTGACCTAGGTACTCCGTAGGTAGTTTCATCATTTCAGGAGAATCCTTGATGGCGGGGCTAGCAGGAAAGGTCATGGCACAAGCCTCACAACCGGCAATGGATACCGTGCGATTACAAGTCTCTTGGGCTTTTCGAGCTTTATCTTCAAGTATTTGTAGCCAAGTAGGCGCAGTGAGAGAATCTGCAGCATTCTCTTAAGACTGGCATGGAGATACTCAGCGAATAAACGAAGAGTTCAAAAAGTTCCGGATGTTCCGGTCGGCGGTCATTGCCATGTTCTCTCCACAGTATCCGTGTTGTACTCCGCACGGGGCATCGTCAGCCTTGATTCAAGCGTTGCCTCTTGGGCTCAAATTCTCAATCCTTCAGTGCAGTTCTCATGTATTAACGCAAAACTAGTACGAAGTCTCTCACACACCCTTCATACTTTTACCAGGTAGCTGTGCAGCTTCTGTACATTATGTGCGATCTTACCGAAAGACAGTGCCCCATCGACACTCTGATCCTTGTATCAACATGAGCTTTGAACTCAATTTATCGGTTCATTTCCCACAATGACATTCAAGCACATTCCTACATAATGGTAGCATAGATCTCCTAAGTTCTAGCAATGAATATGCACGCTCCTACCACTCCGCATCATTTCTAACAACCTTTCCTTCCAGAACACAAAGGAATAACCATGCGTTTCACCGCTCTCGCCGTCACTGCTTTCGCGGCCCTTGCTGCCGCCAAGAGAACCTGCCGCCACGACCACAAGAACCCTGGCTATGGCTGGTACTGGGTTGTGCAGGGCGACAGCCTGAACGCCATTGCGAAGGACTTGGGCGACGACGCTCAAGCCATCCAGGACAGAAACATTGCCAAAATCCCCGATGTTTACAGGATGTCATACGGATTCACAATCTACGTCAAATGCACATAGAGGCTCCCTAGTAGCAGTGAGTTCCAGAATGTACATGGCAGCAACCGTCCTCTCGACATTTACTAATGGCCGTCAGCAACAGACAGAGCGACATATAGAGTCCGCTTGATTACAAGATCGTTGTATCAACGCGTAAACGAAATCAACAACAAAGCATGGCTGCATGCAAGTTCATAGTAACAATCGTGTACATACTGGGAGGTGTCGATCCGGCAGCGTGAATCTGGGCTTCCCAAAGCCGGTCAGGGACCGCCACCACATTCCCGTCAAGGGCCTCAATTTTAGCATAATCTTCGGAAGAGGGCGTAGGGGTTACAGGGGCTGTGTTGTGTCACGCGTGACGCTGCTACAACGACGTTAATTAGTTAAAGTTGGATCGGATCAAAAAGAAGTGATCTCATTATAATTGCGTGTGCGGTTGTGTGTCTGTGTTTAATTGTGCCGTCATTGCTCAATTGAGCCACTTAAAGTGACGTCGCGCAAGGGCTCACTCGGACTTCACGGCTGTACGGATGAAGATTTGTATATGTCTAAATTTAGCACGTCAGCTCATGGGCAACGACGCATCATAGTTCTAGTTGGCCATCGCCTTGTCTAACCAGAGCCTCGTTTCCTTCCCGCTTTGCAGCAATCGTCGATCCAGCGCGGATACGAAGTTTACGGAGTACAATGTGTGCTTTCGCTCTCGAACGGATTTACATAGGTCTACAGTAGCTACTCCGTATAAGATCGTCATCGTAAGAGGTGTACTTGCCTCGCTCGTCACGGTACATAACCGAACTGTGCGCTCCCGAGTCTCGACTGAAGGAAGACCCGAAGCTCCGATAAGATGAAGTGTTGTACCGAAGCTGCAGGATATCAGCCTTGAACAAGCTCGTGTCGTACAATTTCATCCACTTGTCCCGGCAACAGAAAGATGTCGGTCGCTTATGCGGGCAGCGGACAGCGGGTTTCTCTAGACTTCAAATAGTCATTTGTCCTTTCGTCTCTTTAACAGGTAAGCGGGTGGCTCAGATGGGCATCGAGTTGAGTCGCTTGGTTCAAGGTTGGACGGTTGCAAGTTGGTGCAGCAGAAAAAGTGCCTCTCCCGAAAAGGACGTTTTCTCTGATCCGGTGGAGAACGTCGAGGGGCTGAGTACGAATCCAGCGATAAGATTCAAACTCCAATTGAGGCACTCCGGATCGGGACCGTGCACGCACAACATGGGGAGAACTTAGAGGAAGTCTCTGGTACGTAGGTGTGAGGAATCGGATATCCCTGCCGACCCGACCAAAAGGTCAGAACACTAAGCTGATGAGAACCAGCTTAGTGCGGGATATATAGGTACATGCTGGCTTTGCAGCCGACGGACAGAGCAGTTACGGGTAACCGTCACAGTAGATACCTAGATAATTCTTCTCCCCTTCAAGAAATTTGTTGTAGATCACGAATACAATCACCATAGTACACTACAGTTCTACTCCCACGCAATCTCTTAGCTTCGACAGAATACCTCCGCCCCTTTCAATAGGTTATGAGCCCGGAGCCCAGGAACTAGACTTCATCAACAACTCAACTGAATCGCAGAGACGCGATTCCGGCTACCGTATCTTCAGGGAAAGATACCTGGATACCAGCGAAGATGGGTAAAGAGATCGACCCCATCGCGCTTAGTCGAGACAACTATGAGGACTGGTTTCGACAAAAGATGGCAGTACTAGGAAAGAGGGTGTTTTAGACACTGTGAAAACCATCTTCGAGTTCACCTGTGTTCAAGAAATAGGCGACACCACCGGCCCCGAGATCGCCATCCCACTCCCCCCCTCACCGACGCCAGGTGGATCGTCTTACGCACACGACGCTGCCGTTGATTCCATCACGAACGGCATCTCACGCCTCGGAGGCTCGTGGGAAGAAAAGAAAAAAGAAGCGGTGAGAGTGCGACGATGCGAAGGCGCTTCCCATCATGAAGGGATTGGGCTCGGAAGATGCAATATTTGCCGACTCGAGTGAAACTTCGGCCGAGCTGTGATGAACCGAATAAGTACATGACAAAAATGCAAGACTTCGCGTTTGAGAAGGAAAGGGCAGGATCGCTAAGCCTTTCATGAGTATATCTTACCCAGACGAAGCCCTCCTGTTGATACCGACGACGGTATGTCTTCAGAAGTGTCCAGGAGCCATCGATCCCGGTTTCCTTCTTAAGTGCGAAGTTTTGCATCTTTGTTATTTACTCGACAGCGAACGAGTAACACGTCATCTACCTTACAGCGAGATGGAAGAGGTGACGCCAACACCCCAGCAAGAAGCCGACGTGAAGACGCCGACATCCGTCGAGTTAAAACAGGGGCACTTGACAGTTGACGTCCAGATCTTTGAGGAAAGCGGCATCGCGCAAGCCCCAAGGTATTTCGCAAGGAGCGTCTGAAAAAGGTCATGGTCGGACTTGGAAGAGGAAGAGAGGGAGGCAAAGCAGATTCGTGCGATGATCGCACAGATATCGGGCGTCACATACGACGCAACACACGAGACTGCCTTTCCAGCTGGGATTCCCCTGAAAAGACTCACCGAAGAGGAAGTGACCACGGCATTTGCGGCAGACTTCATCGGGGGAATCAAGATCCCACGAACCTATAAGGAGGCCATTGAAAATAACGCTCACGCGAAGCAGTGGCGCGCGGCTATGGCAGAAGAGTTGTTAGCACTGCACACCAATGGTACCTTCCGGGAAGTCGTGCCGCCTCGGGGCGCAAACATTGTTTCGTGCAAATGGGTTTACACTATCAATGAACGGTTCTCCTTGGGGGCGATGCGCGAAGGTGGAGATGTCGAAGGGACTGAAGGCCTAGGTAAGCGATAAGATCTTCGAGTCATATTGGTGTTTCTGTTCCGGCGGAAGAGGTCGATGGTTGCATCAATGCGTCTTCAAAAGCCTCAACCTTGTCGGTTTCCTCAGCTTCATCCCTTCTGCCTCGCTTGAGCGCACCACTTTGCTAGAATCGTGATGCCGAAGACCTGGTGTATGTACGTACATAGTTGTATGTACCCTTGAACTTTGATGACATCAGTGAGCTTTAAAGAAGGTCTTGGTTGACATCTGAGCCCGTTCTCCTATTATGGACCTTCGCTCTCACACTCGTCTGCATCGCTAGTCTTACCGTCCCCGATGCTCTTGCAGCTACCAATAAACCTTGCTTGTTTCAACGTCCCGGACACTGATCTGATGCCCATGAAATTGTAACAACGCGGCTTTTTGGGTCAAGACACAAGTGGCACTTCGTTTCGCGACATGCAATGATCGTAGTATGGCCAGCGGGAGTGGGAGCAAGTCTGCCGGCTAATCCTGAATGGCGAACGTTACCCGAACTGTACGAATGTGACTCCTATTGAACAAAGATCTATATTCAAATATGCACGGCGCGGCGGTTGGTCGGCGAAGATACCCCCGCACGTAGTGAATGAGCTGCAGGAGATCAACCTTGAATCGTTTCGCACAATTTCTTCCGGTCTCCGACAAAGACAACGTCCTTGTGTACCACGATGCTCGTCGCTTCTGCGGGTTTCTGCAAGAAGAGAAGCTGTCTTGTCGTCGTTTCCTAACTGGTTGGCGGGCTGATCGGCATCGAGGCGCGGAATTTGTAGACAGACAGGGTATTTGGGCAGCTAGTCGAGTTTGCTTGTTTGGACGGTGATGTGGCGGAGCGGCGGAGAGCAAGCTCATTGTATGCATTTGTATGGAGTACGGAGTACGTTAGGTAGGTAGGTATGTAGGTAGGTACGCGCGGGCTTCTGTTCAGTAACCAATCAATTCATCAATGTTCAATGGGTCCGATATCCCTGTTTGAAGCACCATCATTGGCCACGCTACACCCATCTGTGTACAAGGTATGAGGTACCTATGTACTCCGTAACGGCCGGGGCCCGTCGCTTTTGTGTGGGGGAACCAATTATCAGCAGTTTACTTTTCCGCACCCCTGGATGCGCACCCCTCGCGCGCACGGACCCCCCGGGGCCGATACCGGCAATGCACACGTGACTCTACGACTAGCCTTCCACAACAAGCTGCACAACGTTGTTACATCGTCATCACCGCCATCACCGCCATCACCGCCATCACCGCCATCACAATGGAGTCCAACAAAGAGCACATTGAAGCGCTGCTGAAGGACCTCACGCCGTCACCGCCTTCACCGTCGCCGTGGCAGGCGGAGGTCATCACCAT
>SRPX01000194.1:0-45656 GCA_018360215.1 Claviceps spartinae | reverse complement strand
CAGTCACTAATCATGCGCAAAAAGATGCGTGTAGCTTTATATTCTCTGCAGAAGAATGAGTTATAAGATATTGGAGTTCGTGGCGTTGAGGTCACGATGTGTACTCAAGAGTCAACAGTACAATGTACATATGTATATGAGATGTGAAATGAAAGTCTGGGGACACAGCTAGAACCGCATCCTCAACGTCAAAATCCTCCCGATGCAACGATCCTCGCGTCTTCTTCACCCCTGAGCCCTGGAAACGCTGCCGCCACCCATCTTGGCCCACCAACCGATGCTGAGCCGCCAGAGCAGACGCTTGACAAGTTGACTTACTGGCCGCGACCTTTTCTGGGGGCAGAGATAACCGACAAAATGAATTCCGAAACATTCTGAGGCACTGTCACGACCTTGTATGCGCGGGTGGGTAAGAACGCGATCGCCATGGTCGGCCCGCCGTGAATCCTCGCGGTGATGCGACGTCTGACCTTCCCCACGTTGGTGAAGCGGAGCGATTTGCAGTACCACTGGGTCACCACGACATTTCCCTTGTTGATCCGTTTCTGGGCCATGAGGAACTCGACACGAACTTCTTCCAGGTAAATGGGCGGGGGGTTCACTGGTCTGTTCGTGCTCTGGGGAAGCGCGATGGTCTTTGAGACTTGCCTTGCTCTCTTGTCGAGCACTGAGGCTTCTTCCAAGTCCTCAGGACGTGCCTCGAGCCTATATGTATGATGATATTAACAAAAGCTGTTCTCTCTTTCCCTAGTGAGATACACCGTCGTCGGACGGGTGAATAACAAGATGGCAAAAGTTCGACCTGTGGTGGAAAAGGCTGCCTTGCCCTGGATTTCTGGAACATACCCGGCCATTTCGGGAGCGGCATCTATGTCAAAGATGGCATCCTGAAGATCAGATTCGGCAGACAAGATGTCATGCGCTTCAGCAGCAGCCTCCAGAGGCTGGACTGCAGCCGCAAGGGCGCCACAGGCAAAGGCGAGTGCGACGAAGACTCTCATCGTGAAGGAAAAAGGAGGGTTTGTTTCTGAAGACGTGAAAGAATTAGATTGGTGAGCTTTTTGAAGTCTCTGTGATCTTGTAAAGTAGAATGCTTGTCGTGATGAGAGAGGGCCTAGATCTATCTGAAGGAGGACCTTCGCCTACTATTTGTATCCGGTCGGAGCACCTGAGAAACGACTGCAAATCTTCAACCTCATAGCTTGGGCGTCAGATAAACATCGTCAAACTCTGACCATGGAACCACAAAGATGACTGCCAAGGCTGAATTTCGCGTGAATAGGTATACGCTGACGGGCTTGTCCGCTTGGAAATGATCCTCGTGGAATCACATGTCTAATGCCTCAATCCTGTATTCATGCACTGCATATCATAGTCGGCGTAGTGTAGGCAGTTCACAGCTTGGCGTCTTCCAACAAACCTACCTATGGATACGACATGGAATATAACCACTCCATCTTCCTGCTTGTGCATCTCAATTTGTATAGCTGTTTAAAAAAGCCGTACACGCTCACACCAATCAAGACCAGCCAAAACGATCTACAAGTAGGCACTCTCTAAAATTCAGTCGTATGTCGACTTGGCTTCAGCTGCAGGCTGCAGCCTGCCACTCAAAGTCCGGTTGGTAACTGATGATACCACAGAGCCAGCCAAGAACGATGCCAAGCAGAATACTGCCGAGACCAAGCAGGATATCTCACAGCCCGCCTTAAAAGGGCACGACACGTCAGACCCCGCGTTAAAGTTGAAGTCGTGGATTTAGGATTTCGACTCTGCCCAGGCGAACATGGGCAATATTACTAGCGGCGATGTGAGTGTCCACCATCTTAAGCGTCTTTGCCTCGTGAGGGGGTTGCTATGGAAATTCAGCGTGGTAATCCGCTGCAGACGAATACCGTTTATCGACCTTTTCAGTGTTCACGGTATGTCCAATAGAGCTTCGGAGAATATTCACGATCCTCTTCCTCAGATACAAGCCGGCAAGGATACTGCTTGGCGAGCTGAGTCGTGCCGGGTGGGTAGGGCTATGTAGGCTTCCATTTCACCTTGATCAGCAAGATAAGTCTTGAGAGGAAAGAGGAAGGAGTCAAAAAGCCTTCCTCCCAGTCAGATGAGGGAGACTGAGCCATTTTGGCCCATTTATACCAGCGATGCCAGAAAGCAAAGATGCCTGCCTCATAGCAACCCCAGCTCATGCACGGCCAGTAATCGCCAACTGTCGACTACAGGACCACGTGTAGACACAATGTCTTCGCGTGGCTTAAGAGACACAAAACAAAGTAGCGTGTGCAAAAGAATCTAGCCGAGCCCATATGATCTCTCAACGGCAGTGGCCACCTCGAAAGGTCGCCATTTTGGGGACCTTTCACCTGGGCCTCTACTGACATCAAGTATTAGCAAAAATGTATTGAGTTTGCACCAGACATATAGTAGCATTGCCCAAGAAGTGAGAATTGTTCGCGATCGTGACCTGGGAAGAACATCTCTGCGGAACAAAACGAAGCTTTCTTCACGTTTCTACGTGATCAGCGCTTTGGACGTCGATATCCGGATATGAATACCCCAGACACCGAGTGCATCTCTGGGGATAGTTTGGCCATCTCCATCTCTCTTGACATCGCGTTGCGGCCTGCTGAGTCTTCGTGCCAGCAGCGCTACAGCCGAAGGTCCCAGTATCGTGTACAAGATGTCACGACGAGGACAGTTGGGGCCGCTATCTGCTCCCTTTGTTCCTAAGGATGCCAAGAAACTGTCGTTGCTTCCTGCAATTCATATACCAAGAGCCCGATTTCGCACCGCGCGACCATGGCACAGCTGACGATGAACGCTGGAAACAAGGATCGAGGTTTCGGGGCACTGGGCAGCTGGAGTTGTGGAATTAGCCCATCTTGTTCGCCACGTTGTTGTGGCCATTGGCCAGCATCTACCTCCCGAGTCTTGGCTGTCGATTGTGTACGTGGCGAGCTCTCTGCCGCACGATTATTATGACTTATTGGTCTGAAGGGATAAGATCGCGGACTCGGTCGTTAACCATGCTCGTCGCGTATTCGCGTTCGAAAAAAAAAACATAGACTTCGGTGCCATGACTCCCTACGTACCCATCATCTGTCGGTCATCAGCATCGCGATCTCGCCTTTGAAGCTATGCATACAAAGGTGATTCTTTCTTTCGACTTCTCGAGTCGAATATGAGCTCCCCATATCCCTCATCATCGCTGCGACCTTCGCGCTTATAACGCTACTCACGTTTTTCACGTGATCAGCACATTGGCCCTTGACCGTCGTTGCTGCAATACCCGTGTCATGAAATTCTCCAGACTCCGAGTACATCTCTGGGAACAGTTTGGCCGTCTTTCTTGACATTATTTTGTAGCCTTCTGACTCTTCGCACGAGCAAGCCTACAGCAAGAGGTCCCAAAATCGTGCAAAGAACAATGGCCCACGTTACGATAAGGAATAAGTCAGAGGTGCTGCTTCTTCCAGAAGAGGAAGAGAAAATGTCGTTGCTCTCTGCAATGGATGATATCAAGAATCCAATCTCGCCCCTGGCGACCATGGCACAGCCGATGATGGACGCCGGATACAAGGATCGAGGCTTCGGAGTAGCTTGAGTTATGGCATCTCGGCCTCCTTGTCCGTTAGATGTCGCAGCGCCGTTTCCATTGTTGTTCTCGCCAGCGTCTTCCGCCTGAGTCGTGAGTGGCGAGCCTGTCCGCGGCGGATTATCTGCCGCACAGGTAAGACCTACACTGGTCTGAGGAGTGGGATTAGTGACAGACTTCTTCGCTGATGCTGCGCGTCGCTTCTTGTCCGTGATACTACTTTTTTTTCGACCAAAGCCCAGCCTAGGCATAACTATAAGGCGAAGAATTTGTCTTGCCGATTTGGTTGCGGTTTTCCATGATGCAGGAAGAGACATTGATATGCGAACGAGCCAGATGCCACAAGCCAACTTGGCAAGAATCATCAACATTGCGTACACGAATCCCTTCCACACTATGTCTCCAGAGAATATTTTTGTAATGGGGATGGAGAATCCAATGGAGGCCTATATACAATGACCAGTCAACAAACTGATGATAATTGGTGTCATACGCGAAGAACAAGGTATACATACGAAGAAAAATGGCTTAAGAATTCGGTCCACTGGAGTCGAAAAATAGCTTTCGTACACATGCAGGCCCGAAGTAGCGGAATCTTCTTCGATCGTCTGTGAGCCAGTTGCCTTCGCATTTGGAGTCTGGGTGCTTTTGTTGCCCTCGTCAATAGAAGGGCGGACTATGTTTCTATCTGCAGATGAGGTCGCCGCGCTAGATTCACTTTTATCGCTTCCTGTAGAATCCCACCAACTGACTGATGCGCCAGCTATATAAGCAGCAAATAGATTGGATGTGCCTGCAAAGCTGGCTCCTATCACATATCCAAGTAAGATCAGCGTGTGCACAAGCAGTGCCAGGTGCTCCGACACCAAGAAACGACTGCACGCGCCGGGAGTCCGGGACCCAATTGATTGCGGACTTGACTGATCCGCCTCATCAGAGGCCGCACGAGAAAGAGGCATAGCAAAGGCGTCAAGACAATAAAACCCACAGACACCAGTAACGGTCTTATGACAATTGCGGCGGTGATAGAGGCGCCTTCTTTCCCAAGATTTGAAATGACCTGCACCAACACCAGACCAACAACATCATCCATCATAGCAGCAGTGATAAGTACAACACCGAGTCTTGAGCTCGTCAGACCACTGGTCCCGAGGACAGTGAAGGTCGTGCCTAAGCTGGTGGAGCTGAGTGAAGCTCCGGCAGCGAAGCACTGCAACGGCGTGGCGTTGGTCAGCCTCATCAGAACGAAAGAGAGACCAATTGGTATGCTGATGCCGGTGACGGCCACCGGCCACTGCCATGGACATCCAAACATTGGCTCTAAGCGATTTCAAACACGTTGACAAACCACCTTGAACGTTACAGTATCAGATGCTAGTCTATCAAAAGCCTATCAGGTTTCAAGGCGTACGCACCTTCGTAAACCAAGAGTAAGAGGCCAAGATATCCCAGCTGCACTATGGCAGTTTCGACACTCGATTCGAGCCATTTCAACCCAGGTGTGCCCCAAGCTACGCCCAGCAATATTTGGCCGATCAAGCCGCAGTAGAGAAACTTGTCCAGCAGAAAGTTGATGACGTTGAGCAGTATGAGAAGCGATGACTGTATCGTAATCGTGAAGATGCGGGGCTCATGGTAAGCCAGAGACGGCGAAGCTGCCTCCGACATGGCTGTCCGGGCGACTGCAGGACTGCAGAGAACACACAACGTTGGACAGCAGCGTTCGTGGTACTGGGAATCTTCACGGCAGATGCCGGCATGCGGAGGAAAGTCGGACACGATGCACGATGCACAACGGCTGCAATCGAGTTGCCGGAAGCCGCTGGAGCGGAATTCTGATAGCGGAAGCCTGTGCAATGCGGCAGTTGGTTCACCGATCCATCCAAACTTGGTGTTCTGGCATGTCTGGCATGGGCATACGATGGGCCGTTGATGACCGTGTTTCAACTTTCAGTGACCCACATGCGCGCGCTTGGACCAGTTCCATTTCCTCACCGTCGCCACGCCACGTGAGCGCGTCTTTCTGCCCCTCGGGCCTCCGCATGCAGGGCAGCAGCCAGCAGGTTCGCTCCTGCCTGAGTCTCGAGCCGTCCCCTGTCATGGACTCCTCTCCTGGGCTAATTAAGGCGAGGATCTCCCCTGGCTCGCTCGTTCCCGAGGCGGCTCCATGTCTGTTTCTTTCCCTTCAACGCCGCTGCTCCGCTTCCGACATCGACAAGACATTAGGTACCATCAGACTTGATTGCTCTACACAACTGTGATCCTCCATTGCTATCCTCCCGTCGACTTTGCTCACTCTCCCGCACGACATCCCGCACACGGTTAAGCACGATATCCTATCCCGTGCGTCCTGGGCCCTTAGAGTCCGTCGGCATCGTTACCCCTGAGTCTTTCATCCCGCTTTTTGAAAGCCACCATGTCCAACCTGTTCTCTGGAATGTAGGTGCCCAAACTTCCCCTCGCCTCCGAATTGGCTATTCGTGCTTGCGGAGGAATGTGTTACCGATCATCGACTCTACACGTCATTTTCTTATTTGGGAGCGATAAAGAACCACTTCTACGCTGAACGACAACACCCCGAGAGTGGTCTTCTTCGCCGCCCGCGATGCAGCAGCCTGCAGACCATTGCGTCGACAGAAGCTTGGCGTCAAGTGATTTGGACCATTCGAATTAGGCCGGATGTCTTGTATATCAGTCACGACAACTGCGAAAGCCTCAATCGCAGAAGAAGAAGGAAATAGTCGAAGCAGCTCACCAACCCAACGTCTTCCGGTTGTCAATTGCAACTGTAGATGCTGAGTGGTGCCGGAATATGACTCACCTTCATTTTCTTGTGCGCTCCTGCGAGATCGTCCTAGTGACCGACTGGACAAAAACCGATATCCCGATACGACTATGTATAGGATGGTTGTCGAACCATCCGCACGGACCTACTGGCTTTGGAGGCAACATCAGGGGCATGGCAATCGATCAGATAGCTAACACAACGAATGTAGAAATGCGCGATTGCGCGGCGGTTCAGCCAGATCATCGCGCCCGAGGAGCCCATCCACATCGAATGGTAGTCAACCAGCGCCTACAGACACAGTTCCGTCAGGAAGTCAGTCGTCAAGCAGTGCACCCAGAGTTCCACCACTACCGAATTCTCCATCACTCTCGCAAACTATCGGCATGGGCGAGGCCGGCGGCGTCATGTCTAGCAGAGACGATAGATTCTACACAGTACCCCGACCACTACCCATGTGGCTGAATGCCAAATACGTCAAGCATATTGTGAAGGGAAATTTTATGACGCTTAGCGCTCGGCCGAAGACGGTTGAGCAAGGAGAGTGGATTGCTCACCAAGGTACGTTGAATCGTGGCGAAGAGTAATTGGGACTAGAGAGGGGGTGAGTTACGTACTCAGTAGCCTAACGGCTCGAATACAGTGGTCGAGCATTACCGCAATCTGTGGAACTTTGTGCGGGTTGTACATGAGAAGGAGGACGACGGCACGAGTATCTGCAATGCTGCTACTTGCCCTCGCATGTCAGCTGGAGCGTAAGTTTGTAAGAAGCCCATGTTGGAAGCAAAATGCTCATACACTTCACAGGAGTCATTCCTTCACGTGGCTCAACAACAGACGAGAGCCGGTCGAGCTCCCGGCGTGTGAGTACATGACGTTGATGCAGCGTTGGATTTCTGGAAAGATTGACGACCCGAGCATCTTCCCTACGGATCCGTGCGGCGTATCATATGCTCCTAGCCCTACCAATGCCACTGCGACTTCATCCTTGCCCAACTCTGGAGACTATGTTGGCAAGCGCTCGGGATTCCCCGACAAGTTTTTTGACATATGCCAGATGATTTTCCGCCAAATGTTCCGCGTGTATTCTCACCTTTACTGGGCGCACTTTACTGAGCCATTCTACCATCTGAACCTAGAGAAGCAGCTCAATAGCTGTTTCTCGCATTTCCTGCTGACAGCAACTGCTCTTGATATGCTGAAGCCGCAAGAACTGGAGCCAATGCAGGCTCTGATTGATCTTTGGGCTGCCAACGGGACTTTCCCACCCGAGTCGAAGGCATACGAGTACGCCAAATTGAGTACCGGCGAGCGATTGATTCAGATGGCAGCAGTGCCCCAGTAGAGCGAGTTGCTCTGCCAATGTCGAGTATATCGAATTGATTTGGTTGTTGGGGGTGTATTGGCACAGCATTTGTGCCATATGACGGACCAACATGCCTGTTGCATGAATGCGCCGGGCACATCATGCAAAGGTCTTTCACACGCTTTCTCACGAATCTGCAGGTCGGAATGCCCTCTAGGGGCCAAAGTCGCTTGTGAAATGTGGGTTTCGATTTCAAGCATGGTATGGCGCAGAAAAGATTGATGCAGATGGGAAGAGATAGAGAGAAGGAAGCAGTGTGTACATTTTATATCGACTGGACAAGCGCAACCGAAAGTTTGCGAGTTTCCATGTGTATATATCTAGCATATTCTACACAGGGACGGTTGAAATTTAAATAGACACCGTAGACAGGGCGATGACACCCTAAAACGCTTCTCTCCTGATATTTCCCTGTGTTCTCTCGAATCCAGCCTACTCGAAAGGACGAGTTGCCTTCTCTCGACACTTTTCACACTCTTCATCAACGATGAAACCTACGCGGGCGGATGTGTAAAAGCCTTCCCTTCACTGAGAACTCTCTTGCTCCCATCCAACCTGGTGACAAGTCTCTTCCTCGAACCTTACAAGTCATCACATTAAAACCAGGCCTCGTGGAAGCACACTGCTCACGGCTCCTAGACACACCGCCTCTCGCCTTAGAAAAACGACGACACATGGCGACGGGTTCCTACCTCAGCACTCACGAACAGTCCTGACTGAGGAGTCAGGACTCCTTTCCCCTCCCTGGGATGCCTCCCCAAGTCCATCATCGTACGATTCTTTCCTTTTTACTTGCCCGCTTCCTTGCTTCTTGAGCTGTTCCGGCCCATAGTCACCACACCCAGCTCCGTAGGTATGTAGTTCTGGACTACCTAGTCTGTAGTCTGCAGAGCGAAATGCCTCGAACAAGATGCAGCCGTCTGCATCGCTGAGCATAAATCGGGGGGGGGGGGGGGGGGGGGAATATGAGACCTGTGGTTTGATGTTGTAGGATTTGTCATGACTCATCGCGATTCGCGACTGGTTTCATCTGGTGTTTTCGTTTTTGAGTCACGGGTCTGAGGGTATGTATCTGGGTTGGGGACGATGTATCCATTGTGTAATGTTTGTAGGACTACATAAAGCCCTACGTCGATGTCAACGTGCGTGCTACATAGTAAGTTAGTAACAAGCATGGTTTCATGTGGTGTTTTCGTTGCTGGGCCACAGCCTACAGTACAGGTATGTATCTTGGTTGGTCACGATGTACATATCCTTTATGGTTCTAGGTCGATCTGAAGACTGAACGTGCCATGTAGAAACCAGCAGCTGCCAACTCCGTCTTGGAATTATACTACATATATCAGCAACAAATAGGTGTTGAAATAGCAGAGCGGATTTCTAATAACATACAAGCTCGTGATGCCATATCTTCCCTTGCGAAATACATAGAAGCTTGCTAGTAAATCTGGTCGTCATGACAGTGATGCCAGATGGTGCCAGATCCCTCTAGTACCTAGATTTGTGGTACATATCTGCCCTTTGTCTTCACGAGAAGTTAGAACCCCTCATCCAGGATTCCAGTTTCCAACCCCCTACACAAGGAAGTCTCAGTTGTTTTCTCCCCGCGGCAGATGAGACAAACTCGCGAGAAAACGTGCCGCCCTGCCTACATTCAAAGAAAGCGCGGACTGCTCCCCGTCCACATGGCCAAGCGACATGTCTTGCTTTTGTGTGAATGAGGGTCCAAAACCGGGTTTCGACTTGAGTCCCGCTTTCTTTTTAAAAGGTCATTTGGTCACTTGACGATATTTTTTGGTTTAGAAACGGACGGATATCGGGGGATACCTATGTAGGGAGGATTCGTTTCATGCAGGGTTGGGTCTTTTTTTTTTTTTTTTGGTCGCGTAAGATCGTGTACTGTGTACTCCGTACGAACTGACGAAGTAGGTACACCGTACACAGGGATTTTTGTTCCTTGAATCCTTAATAAACCCGCTGCGAGATCGGATATGTATGTACTGAGATAAGCTAGAGTGACCGATGGGGTTTTCTTTTTCCTTGGTTTCCGTATCTGGCTGTGCCAAGGGAAGGGGGCGAGTGCCAAGTGGTTTGGCTGGAAACATCGCTGGGATATGTATGTAGTCTCTCGGCAACCCGATGCATGTGACTTTGTTGAAGTTCAGAAGGGGGAGTAGCTCGTATTCACGCAGTTCTGCTTGTTTGTTGAGGATACTGTTGTCCTTTTCTTTTTGCCCACTCGTTCGTCTTGCTTTGGAATACTTGGACAATTTCGGGCCATGACGGCCGAGCTATTCATTCCCCACGCCGCGTCTGGTAGACAGCTCGTACTGGTGGAACATCAGTACCCCGAGCAGCACATATTCAAGCAAGAATTGCCTTCTGAAAGAGGTGGCAACTTTCCAACACTCACAAATTTGACCCTTTAAATCGTTCGATTGATGATATGCCAATCCGATTGTCAATGACACCATGCCAAAGAATATCGCACAAAACAGGCTCGGCTAGTTCTCAATCTTGCCTTTGTCGAGCCAGTCCATTCTTCTTGAGTGGACACCTGGAGAAGGCCATTTCCGAGACAAAGCTGATGCTATGACCTTTTCCAGAGAAGGCAATTAAGACGCTGCTGCTAAATACGGTCGTGGAGCTGGCGCGCTTACCCAACAAAATAATTGGCTTGAGGTCGGACCGGTGCATTACAATTTACGGTACACCATGTGTATCATCAACAAAACCCCCCAAGACACAGCGCAGCTGCGGGCGCGTCAAGTTTGTTAGCTGCTCTGCGACTTGTGTGTATCAGTACTTTCAAATCACGTCTTGTTAACGTTGTCCCATTTTTCGAGGCTCGACATACAAGGGAGGCCAGACCGGCGCTCTGCGTGACGGATTTAAGCAAGGAGGAGAGTCTCAGACTCTCAGTCGGAGAAAGCACGCGGCATCTGCGACAAGCCCGCAGAGGAGTAGGTAGGGTAAGGGGGGGGGGGCTAAGACCGATGCCTAACTCAAAATCAGAGACTCAAAATTAAAGGCACCTCGAGGGGGAAAAAAAAGGGTGTGGTTCGAGATGACTTCTAAAAACAAAAGGCGAAAAGGCTCAAGGCGAAATGAGCTTCGCTACAGAACATCGACTTGAACAAAGAAGATCTTTTTTTTCTGGCTCATGCGGCCAGGAGATACGGGGTGGAGTTTTGGTGGTGATATCTCGAAAGGACAACCTGTGGTTGGGCAGATCGATCGCGACTCCCGTGTATCTACCTAACCTTGTCCATACGAAGCATCCAATCGGTCAATCGGTCAAGCAAGGAGCGAAACATCCCCCGCCTCTTTTTTTCTCCAAAAAACAAAGTCCTAGTTGAATTAGTTAATCAGCAATTTATTTCCGTTTCGTACAAATTACCTCTAAGGGCGAAGTCAGAACAAGAATTGCCGCCCAGCCACTCAATTAGATTCGAGCCGGGTCATGCTAAAGTTACAAGGGCTTGCTCCGGAGTCCGCATCGCGTAGAAACAAAGGCGCCATCATAACCATAAGTGCGCAAGTGCGAGTGCGAGTGCGTCGCAGAAGAATCTTGCGCGTCACGCTCGCAAACCAACGTACGTCTCCGGATGGACGATGAAGCGATGGCGACTCGCGAGAAGCAACGGGTTGCGTAGTGGCGACTTGGCCATCACGTCGCATCGACGTCGCATTGATAGACGCGCCGCTGGGGTCAGGTGGTGATTGTTCGCCGGTCGGGTCGACGGTCAGGTCTGACTGGATATCGGTTCACCGTGTGTGTATGCGACGATGCGTTGATTCAACTTGAGCCTATTCACGCTGTATTACACCGCCGAGGAGGTCAGAGTCCAGACTGCGAATCTGTACACGGAGAGAGTACTCCGTGCTTCCCACGCTTCCCACACGGACTTATCGCCGATGTTGCAGCAATCAATGGCTCCCGCCTTCCAAGGCTTGTAGCGGACGCTGATCTGCCCCCTCACGGTGATGATGGGAGGCCAAAGGCCGCATCAGGCAAAGTCTCTACATTCTCACAAGCGCTCTCTGCTTGACTGCGCATCTACCTAGTCGGTACCTGATCATCTGCATGTGCCAGAAAGCGAAGTAGAAGCTTCACGGCGATTTGCACTTCGACCTCGTCATGGGCAGTTCAATACATTATACATTACACTTCTGGTCACGCTCTCGTGATAGCACACACAAAAGCTGCAGGAGTTGGCCGAGCAGCCAATATATGGCTGGCTTCTCTAGTAAAAACAAACGTTCCTCTTCAGGCAGCGAGACGGACGGGGAAACCGATGAGACCCCTCTCCAGATAACCAGACGCGGGACTATAGTCTATGTGCTACGAACGGAGCAAAGAGAAAGCGAGGCCGTTACGAAGGCCACCTCAGAAACAAGTTCTGCTCGTGCCCATCACGGCTCTTTAGCCCTGTAACACGAAGGAGTGATGCGTGACCTCCGGTGTGGTGTGCCTCAGCGTGACAAAGCGTGACAAGGCAACACGCACACGGGGGTTCACGGGGGTTGAGACAAAGAGGAAGACGGTAATCTCAAATCAGTTGAGGTTGTTTGAGGATTTCAGCATCTCGTCATTTCGAGAGGTAGGCGGCCGTTTGTACCCAACCTCAGACCTGTCCAACCCCCACGGACCAAAGGACCAACCCACTCAGAATTTCAGAAAGGACATCGCCAATGCCACTGTTTGACTGGCTTACTGATTGCCACGGGCTCATATCGTACCATATTGTTCCCTCTTTCAGAAACTCAATCCGTTCTCGCGGATCGTGTTCGTTTGAATCAGGTCTTGAGCATCTCAGACTCCCACGCCGTCTCAGATCTCGTTTCTCAGCCAATCTCAGAGAATGCCCCTTGCCTCTTTTCGATCGATAAGGGGTCTCGGTGAGCCGTTCACCGAGACCATTCGAGCTATGCTTAACTGCCTCGAAGAGCCACTATGATACAGAAGTGGTTCTATGTTTCATATTTTCTTCTGATAGATATCTAGCCGGCGGCATTCACGTGCGGGGAGTCGGGGACCCTTTTCAAGCTAATCATGGAATACGTTTACCTCATTACAGACTAGCACTCCTCTTGCTCTTCTTTTCCGCGCCAGACTGGGTACATATCGGAGAAAATTGATCCCTTTTGACGTAGGTAGGGTAGTCGTAATCTGTTTGTCAACTTCAAAGTTAAAACGGCACTGCGCCAGAATTTTACGGGCACACGATTGACGAATCGGGATTCAACAATGCAATGTGTGCAAAAACCTGATGGGTCATAACACGGTGAAGAATAGAAAACTCTGCATTGAATAGACGCAGTAGGCAAATCCATGCTTCAGCCATCTGGTGCTCTCTCACTTGCCATTTCGCGGTGGCTGGGCAGCACCGACCGCGAGAGGCCTCACTCATCAGGACAATACTGTTGATACTAATATGGCTGCCCAAGCTTAGATCACGCGTCTGTGCCCGGATTTGCCCGATGTTGCCCACGAGGGGCTCCTGAAGTCGCGTCTTGAATTTACCCACCGCTTCTTGGTTCATGTGCATGAGAGAATTCAGGCGCTGCCAAGGTGTGAAGATATCCCGTTTTGGGAATCGTTGGACAGGACTGAGTGTAGGACCTGACATGAGATACTCCGTACCTACTTCTCCCTGGGCCCTGGCAAAGCTGCTTCAGGTTCGGCCACTATCATGATGCACATGTTCCATCAAGCCGCGGGGAATCGACGTATGAAAGACGCGCGCAGATCAGGTGGGTGTGCCACCGGCGTCTCCAAACCATCTGATGTCGACCAGACGTTGCAGTTACCGGTACCGTATAGGAGCGACTGCTACCAGACGATGTTCTTTGCTCTCTCGTTATGATCCCAAGCGCCGAGGTTGCTTAAGAAGAGCCAAATGAACCGACCCAGGCCCATGGTGGTATCTTGTTGTGTTCAAAACTCCCTTGGTGCAACCTCGACATTCCGGAGCCACACAATTCCGCTCGATCCACGCTTGGTGTTGAACTGCTGAGTGAGCATCTGATTAGGTAGGGAGCAACTATTCTCGGTCGTTTCTCTGGCTTCTCTGTTGCTCTTACTACCTCTTAGTACTTCTCGGGACTCTCTGCCTAGTGGCCTGGTGCAGAGCTGGGATTAGAGACTTTGGAGTTTGTGATGTCGGCCCCCGCAAGTGGCGCCGCGCGGGTGCTCCCATGAAGTCCCATCTTCTGGCACAGAAATTATGTATGAGCATCGCGGCACCAAAGACAAAGTACCCAAGTACCATGACACTCCCTCTGACCCTCTCCCAAGGTCGCACGCCCCCTCCCCCCCTTTATCACCATCCTCCTGCTGTTTGGTTCCTCCGTACATACTCTGTATGTATTATTATGTAGAACCGCGAGATACACCCCCCATGTCATGCCGATGTTGCCGATTGCTGCTATGTAACTGCTGCCAAACTGGCTGCTAAGACTGCCAGTGGTGTTGCTAATGTTACGGCTTCCCAAGTTTCGCCACAACCCGTGGTCAGTCGCTCCAAAAGGACCAAAACACACCGCGACTACGGACTCCAAAGTACATAACCTAACTGCTTCCCTCCTTTTATCTTTGGTCTTTTTCTGTTTCCCCATTTGCTACTTAGTGAAAATCATTTACTGCAAGGCTCTGCTGCTGCCGCTTACTCTTGTTCTTCTGTCTGTCTGCCTTCCCTTTTGGACAATAGACGGCAACTGCCTCTTGTCCATCCGCCACTCGTTCCCGCAACGCAGGTACAACGCCCCAGCCACCTCTTGAAAGATATCAAATGTGTGCTTCAATGTCGCCCTCGCCCTTGTTTGACATGAAACAACCTCGTGAATCTGCTTGGCTTGCCACAGTAGATCATTTTTATTCACATGTGTGCCATGTGCATTTTATATCTCGGTCTCTTCGCACCGCCTGTTTACAAGCATTTCTTCCATGGCATTGACTAACCGACGTCTTCCCTCCTAGAATCGAAGAGAACCATTTGTCTCTTCCTGAGGTAGCAATTCGCCTATTTACGAACTGCGACCTATTCTGGCCTTTCGCGCACTGACGCTCGCCGATTTCTACCTTCTGTCAAACGTCGTGCCAACGCACTTGGCCTACCGAGTGCTTACCATTATTATGGCTTCACAGTTCCCCATGGCGCAGCCGTTATACAGACCAGCAAATCTGACTGTCGACACACATCGCGTCCCGCAGGATTACCTTGAGGACGACGGCGAGAGTTGTATGCTGGACGACGCAGTTGACTCTGGACTTGGACTCTCACCCCCAATAGCGAATAGTCGAAGACAATCTTTCGCTATGGGGAGCGTCCTCTTTTCGCCAAAGTCGGAAGATTGGCCGTCTATAGATATGCGGTCAGTGCCATCAAATCAGTTCGCAGATCTGAATGGCAGGAACAATGGCAATAGCCATCATCCTCTCATGGCGCTGAACACGGCACATAGCCAAATCTTTCCCTCACAAGGCAATCCGTGGGATTTGGCCACCGGCTCAGCATGCGCTCAGTTCAACCAGATGCAGGATTCCTCCTTCAACGCCGGCCAAACCATGTTCCAGCGTCCGTTGCCAAGCTCCTTTGACAACTTGGGAGCCATATTCCCTGCGATGAACAGTGCAGATCCGTCCATTCAAAGATCTCCTCAAAAGGGGTGGGAAAGTCCGAACCAACCCATAAGAAAAAAGAGGAAGACGTGCAGTCCAGTGTTTCCGGCTCGCGATGGCCTTCGAAAGGGCGATGGCATCAGAAAGAAGAATGCCCGGGCCGATATTCCTGCGGACCGCAACCTGAACACCATCGACACTCTGATTGCCCAATCCGTTAATGAACAAGAAACCAAAGTGTTGAAGCAACAGAAGCGTCTGCTACGGAACCGCCAAGCAGCGTAAGTAATACCTTCCATTGCAGGTATATTCACCTACAGATTGACCCAGTCTGCTCATTGACAGCTAATATTTGTGACCCGGCCCCCCTCCCCCAAAACAGGCTTGACTCGCGGCAACGGAAGAAGCAACACACGGATCACCTAGAAGAAGAGAACAAGGAGCTTCGAAGCGTGAACACTGGACTGGAACAGGAGTTAGCCTCATTAAAGAGCCAAGTCGAAATGCTGGCGCAAGAAAAGACCAACCTGATGAGCTGCGTCGACAGAGTGACCATGGAGAAGGAAGACGCCATCCGCGCCAGCACAATTGAGACCGCGGAGCTGCGCAAAAAGGTTGCCGTCTTGACAAACCATGTTCAGCGATTGGAAAACCGAGGCATTCGCAATAACGCATCCGGGGTGTCGAATCACCACTTTTCCGCTGGCAACTACAATGGCATGAATGGAATGCCGGGTTCGTGGGATAATACCAGTTACACGAGCGACTGTTCACCGAGCCAGCAGCACCAAGTTCGTCCGCAAATGTCTGACATGCGCCCACCCAAGATTGAGGAGCCAGCGCTCCCCTCGGAAACCGAAAAGGGCAGTACCTCGCAAGGAGGCCTGCTCTTCATGCTCTTCCTCGTGGGCGCCCTTGTCGTATCAAGTCGCACCATGCCCACCATCCCGCGCGTATCCGAAGACGTTCGCGCTGCGTCGGCTACACTGCTAGCAACGGTGTTCGAAGACGCAGGTATCAGCTGCCTCCCCGAGGGCATCCGTTCCATGCCCCCCCAGCCCTCTGGCTCGGCCTGGAGTCGGTCTGCTGGCGCTGGCGCAGGCGCAGACATGAACAATGCCGACATGGACAACGCCGCAGCGCCATCGATGCTTGATGACCTGGGCCACGCTCTGACGCGGCCTACCCAGGAGCAGATGCGTCAACATATCTTCTCCATGTCCGCAACGCAATACGACGGCGTCGGCAACCAGAACTTCTTGTCAGAGGGCCTGGATACGAGCCAGCAGAGTCGAAAAAACTTGGCGGATGCTCTAGCCGCCGTGCGGGCAGCCAGCCAGCACGATCAGGAGAGTGCTGCGGATGTATACACGCGGTCCTTGCTGTGGGAGCAGATCCCGCTTGAGGTTGTGCGAAATTTCGCAAGATTGGTGGCGGAGTGTAATCACGGTATCCTGGGGGGGATAGCCGTGCAATGACCCGCAATTATGACGAACAAAACGGAAACGACTCACGACTCACGATGGTTGCAGGCACAGAGATCTTGGATGCGTTGATGCCGGCGGCCGGACGGTGATGATGTGAAACGACGGTACTACCTACTGACGATGACGATGACGATGACGACGATGGCTACGACCCATTTATTCTTAATGACGACTTTTTTCCATTTCTTTGTTTCTTTCTTCACATTGATGTTTCTTTCCTTTCCTTTCCTTTTTTTTCTTTTTTCTTCTTTTTTTTTCTCCCACTCCTCTCTTCTTTGTTTGGTTTTGTTTCTTCTTGGTTTTCGTTCATCTCAGCTACCTATTGGAATTCTTGCCGTTTTCTCTTGCAGCATGCCCCATTGTGTTGTTTGTTCAATGTTGCACGTCACAGCGATCCCCGTGTGCAACAGCTGTTACGGCCGAATTACAGATCCTATTTGCTCCTTGCACGGGCAAAACGGGAAAGTGTTTTATAAAGGAAAAAATATGACGAAAAATGACGTATGAGAATTATGCATTTCGGTTCTCCTTTCCAATTTCTTTTGAAGAAAAAACGACGGTTATGGGATCCTTCGGTATGATGATGATTAATTGGATATTCAGGGATAGATGGCGTCCGATAATCCCGGGTTACTGTTGAAGCGAGCGAGCGATTGAGCGAGCGTTGAGTGTCTGTTTTCTTCTTCCCCACGGTTGTGGGTTGGTTGTAAATTGTCCTGTCTGGGATGCCTTCGTTGATACATACCTACATGCTGAGATAGCTCGCCAAGGCCCGAGCTTGATGCTTCCTTCCTTTGAAATCGATAACCTCTG
Source organism: Claviceps spartinae (assembly GCA_018360215.1). NCBI lineage: Eukaryota > Fungi > Ascomycota > Sordariomycetes > Hypocreales > Clavicipitaceae > Claviceps > Claviceps spartinae. Next base: position 27,980 of record SRPX01000194.1, on the reverse strand, counting down.
GCGACTTGTGCGGCGCAAGCACAGTGAGTCACCGTGTCGAAATAAACGAGGCTGAATCACCAAGGAAATCCCGTCATGATAAATCCTTGGCATCGATTATCAAGCGATATGATTATGAGGATACTCGGGGCGGAGAAGACCAACGCCGTGGATCATAAATGGGGGTTATGCGCGGCGGCAGTGCTGCCAGTGCAAAGTCGAAAGATTTTGCGATGAAATTATGAGATGATGATGACGACGAGGCATGGTCAAGGGCTATTATTCCCTATGGTTTTCCAGTCCCTGCTCTCAAGTTTCTCAACTGGAGTCTCAACTGGAGCCCAAGGGAGGGGACTTTGTTCATGTTGTCAAGTTGCGAACGTTTGTTTATCCATTCTCGTCAGTCACTTCCAGCACGAATTTTCCAGTACATAACGGCTTCTTCATCTCCCATCCCGTCAGTCCATTACCGACGACAGGATACCTACCTATATAATTATTCAGGGGGGCTGGGTGAGAGCTCCCAATCCCATGGCCCCGGCCCCCTGTTACGGCAGATAGTTGATTACGAGAACAAAAGCTGCTTTTATCCACAAACTATGGGGGCAGTCGTGATACCTACGTCACTGTTCACAACTCTCAATGACTCCAAGTCGTTATTGTCACAAACTTCCTGTCACTAACTCCTGGGCCCCCGGCCGCCCCTCAGGGCCGCAGAAGTGTAACCCGTATTCGGCCGTGCCAAGATACCTGAAGGCTGAAGAAAAGAAGAAGAGGGGGAGAGGGAGAAAGCGGGGCTGGCGGCATACCATCCCATGAGGTAAGAACTTAGAAGGCACGAGATCTGCCATGACACTACAAGTGGCTGTGTTTCTCAACGTCTGTGCCGGCTATCGCAAGTGCTCGCAGATCTACTCGCAGATACCTACATACGTAACATCTATGTATAGTCTATAGATCTGCGTGTACACAGTCACAAGTACGCCCCGGCTGGCTGCAAGTGCCCGTTCCAGCGGCAAAGCAATAAGCCCCCAAGCCCCCCGAGTAATGTACTCCTCCGTGATACCGGTATGTCTTGTAATGTAGGTATGTATGTACCTATATCTACGTTAATACGAATTGTACGCCTCTGTATAATCCCCTCCCTCGTCTTTCTAGTTTCTACAGTCCTGACTCCTAAGTCGGCCTGCCTTCCAATACATTATACAACACCCACGCGGGAGGTAAATGTCGGGCCCCAAAGCCCGCCCCTCATGATTCATCCTCCGCAGTTGCCAGTGTCCCGTTCTCCCCATCCCGCATCCGCATCCGCACCATGTTGTTCAGGTTTCACATCCCCCTCTTTTGTGCTTTGGCGAGGGAAACCCTCCTTGAGGAACCCCGCCTTCCACATGCCAAGAGATGACGACGGTAGCCAAGACCGTCACGTCAAGCTTACACCCCTTGAGCCTTGAGGGGGACCTTCTAGAATAGAATGCCATGGGCTACATATTGAATATTCCCTGTTGACTCTTGAGACACCAACACCACGAGCAGCAATAGATTTTCAAGGTGGTTCTCTCATCTGCTTGAGGGCGGCTATTGCAAGTGTGGGCTTCCATTTGTGAATGGATGGGATGGGATGTATGTAAGAGATAAAAGAGGAACTTTGTCTCGAAAATACGACGTCTAGGCGAAGCCTCCTCTCGGACGAAGGCCCGCATTCTACGCCCACTGCCCCAGCCTAGCTAGGTACCTAAATAAGATATGTATCTAGTTTCTCTCGATAAGAAGCCTTGTTTTTTAGCTGGGCTGTGTGTGTGTGTGTGGTGTTTTCGGGCAGCGCGTGACCAAGTTAACCGGAGGAGGCGGAGTGAGGCAGCCTGCGTGGTAAGCAAGCATGTACATAGGTGGGTATTGTATGTAGCCATGTGTGCTTTGAGCGCGATAGTCGTCGACAAAGGCCCCTCTAGAAGTCCTTGGTCGGGGTACAGTCCGGCTGGCAACGTTCATGACGGAAACTTTTGTTTCTTGATCTCGAAGCCGGCGCGTGGTGTTTATCGAAGAAAAAAAAAAGAAAAAAAGGCCCTTTCTGCAGCGCCTAGTATGGATGGAGGCTTTTGGTTTGTGCGCGCTTGCAACGGAGATGAGACGGATGTTTTTGTTTTTTTGTTTTTTTTTTTTTTTTTTTTTAAAAAAAAAAAAAAAAAAAAAAAAAAAAAAAAAAAAAAAAAAAAAGTGTCTCGTTGCGGTGACGTCAAAAGTACCTGGCCCCATGAAAGACTACAGATAGGCAACAGGCGCCTTGGATGCGGGTTTGTGTCTGTCTACCTTTTCTTGGCTTGTCGCTCGGGATCATACTTGTCCTTCCAGATCCTATTGCACGCCAGCAGCGGTTAACCTCCACGGAGAACTAGAACTGTGGTCGAATGGAATTACGGGAAAACGTACCAGGAATTGCCCATCGTCTTGTTTCCAGCTGCTTCAGCTAGTCGGTAGTACCGCGCTGCGGTGAACTGTACGAGATTTTGTTAGCTTTTTGTGCTGGGGTCGTTTCGCATGTGCGTGCAATGGCGGGACGTTTTGTTTGTGGGGGGCGCATGCCGAGGTGCATGTTGCCTGCATGAGACCGCCTAGGTTTTGATCGTCGAGCTGTCTCAGAGTTGTCTCAGGCATCCCACGAGATTTGTTCCAAAAGGATTGTCCCAAAGGGTAGGTATCTTGTGACCTTGTCTTCTACCTGGCGTTTGACAGACTGGGAAACATTCCCGCCCAACACCCGTACCATCGTCCTGCAGGAGATCACACATTCATTGCGGCAGCGGAACGGACTCAGAAATCGTGATCGTGAGCTTACCTTGTCCTTCTTCCCTCCAAACCCATGTTCAAAGCACCACGCTGCGTCGTTCATGGCATCTAGGGCGCCACGTGTTCATGTCTTGGTCAGTTATGTCGTCGCCGCTAGTCGCGTGCATTAACTTACCAGTATCGCCAAGATTGGCTGCCGTCTCGTAATACTACGTCGTGTTAGGATTCTTGCTTCTCTTAAAAACGCAGAATTGCCGCGCTCATTTTCCATCTTCACTTCTCAACAAGAGCTGGAATTGAGCATGCCACTGACCTGTCTCGCGGCGAATGCATCCCGCTCAATCCCCCACCCGTGACGAAAACAGTTCGCGAGCTCATAAATGGCCATCACCAGCTCCCCCTTCGCGGCACCACCTTTGGTCATGCCCGCCTGCAGAGCCAGCTGTTCGACCGCAGCCGAATTCGACGCCGCCGCAGTAAGAAATTTGACCGCCTGGGGAAGATCAGGTTCGCAACCCCATCCATGTCTGAATTAATGACGAATCATTAGTACGAGTGTCTCCAAATTGCCCTGTCGCGGACTTGCAACACTTTGGCAGAGAGAGAGAGGAACAGCAGGAGACACAATAGGATCCATACCTCAGCGCAAGGCCATACAATACTTGACTCAGCGGATTATTCGCCCCCTCAGGATCAGCCAACCGTCCAAACAACTTCGTCGAACTAGCCAAGCTTCCTTCCTCATGCAACCGAATCGCCTCCTGGATATCCTCATCAATAGCCTTCGAAGAAACAGGTACCGTACTCGGACTCGGACTCGGACTCCTCGACCGCGACCGATGCCCATCCTCCAAGCTCATCTTTGACAACCCATCTACTACCACCGGCGTCTGTTCCGTCGCCATCCCCAGAGCAGTACCGCTCGCAACATTCGTAGTACTCGGTTTGCGCACCAGACTCTGTCCCACCAGCATCGTCGCCCTCTTTTCCCACTGCGACTGATCCCCCGGATCCGTAGACGCCGTTATCTCCGGTAAATCCTGCGGGACATGGTCCGACGATTCAGGCGAACGACCCAGGCGCAGCCGCTCCGAGAGTCGCCGTTTCGAAGAATGACTCGTATGCGACGAGACGGAGCTACTCCGGTCGCGCCCCGAGTCGGATACGTCGAGACTCTGTCGTGCTGAGCGGATAGATGGTTTGGGGGATAGCAGCTTGTGGTTACCGCCGCCGCCGTTGCCGCCGCCGCCACCTTTCTCGGGCGGCTGTATAACTTCCTGCGACGTCGTGTCCGTTCGTACGAATATGAATTCGGCAGCGTTGGTCGTTCCGCGCGAGGCATCGTCTCGTTGTTCTGGCGCCGCGTCCACGGGACCTTCGTTCTTTTTCTTAAATATGTCGCGAAGCCCCATCGCGGGTTTCTGTGTCGGGCAGCCTCGTCGCTTTTTGTGTGAGCTGTTTGCGGCGAATCGTGCTCTCTGTATGAATATATATTGTATATGTATATGTGCTTTCCTGTTCTTCATTAGTTTGCGAGGCTCTCTATGGATTTGCGATCTAAGACGCAAGCGCGCAGGGGAGGTATATGTGTTGTCAGATTGGAGGTATATTCTTCTGTTGTTCCTCGAGACGTACCTATTGGGCCGCTGCTACCATGATACCTATTACTATGCGAGCTTACTCCGTACCGGTTGGGAAAAGGGGGCTGAGCTGTTGTGGCGATGGACGCGCAGGATCAAGCAATGCCCCGGACGACGAGAGCGAATTGTTTCTCTTTGCTGGTCAAGAGGGTCAGGAAGGCATTGGTATTCGCCTGTCCAAAAGCCTTTTGTGCCTTGTTTCGGAACTTGAGAAGGCGTCGATGAGCTATGTAGCTGCCTTGGACCGGGCGGTGCAAGTGTTACTGTGCGCGGCGCTGAGAGATGCCAAAGGATCGAGGGGCATATTTGGTCCATATTTGGGGCAATTTGGGTGGAAGACAAGATGGGGCGGCGGCTGTGATGATCGATGCGCCTGTGAGGGGCACCGCGCCGAAGCCGCATGCGACACCCTCCAGTCAAGGACATGCCGTGATACTTTGCGCCTCTTCTAGTGATTCGAAACAGTCTCTTCTGAATTTATCTAGTACACTGTTTGGTTCTTGTTCATCGCTCCCCTTCTATCTTTCTAGCTCCGTGGCTGTGACGCCTTCAGCTTGTTCTCTGGCGCCTCTGGTCACATATTACAACATTTCCCATGGCTCTCATCTCGTTTGATCGAATTCCGGTAATCCAGTGTATAAACAGTCTATGACTTCAAGCCTACGGCCCCTTTCCGTTCCTCTACTTTCATGTTCTTGTATTTTTACACCCAGAGAGACCCTTGAGGGCGCTTGGCAAAATGGCATCAAGAGCCATTGCGCCGAGCCCAGTTGCTCTCCAATTATATACCCTTTTTCCAAGCCAATATATGGCGTGGATGATACCGGCTTAATAAACTATGCAATGTCTTTTTCTCGCTCCTGCCGCTTCTTTTTTCCTCAAACTTCCACACGCCCGGCGCCCTGCATGCCATTAGAACTTACGATGAAATGATAATATCTTCATATTCAGTCATCAGAGTGGAATGAAGTCCTTCGCATTCTCGAAATCAGAGTCATCAGATTCGGCTTCGATATACTCCGCCAAGTCGTCTGAATCAACATCATCCGAGTCAATGGGCTCTTCGTCGCTCGAAACGTCTTCATCCATGGCACTGTCTGCCTTGGCAGCCTGACTTCGCAAGAGACTTGCCCTTTCACGGTGGAGCAGTTTACATCCCTTGGTCTTGCAGGAACCGGTATTGCTAAAGTCAGGGCATTCGAAGACATGGCGCTGAGCACAATGTGCTCCCTGATCACAGAACCCATAAAAGCCAAACGCCTCGCAGACCAAGGCACAGGGTGCCGCTTTGGAGTGAGTGTACGGACAATTAGGGTTGGCGCAGTGACCCCTTGCATAATGCAAACAGTCGGGCATACGCTCAGGGGTAGTTTCATGGGAAAGATCGCAGCTCTCGCCGCTGGGACACTTGCCATCCTTGAGAAAATCTCTACAGATGGCCACCTTGGTTGGATCGTGCTGGTATCGACAAGACGGGCCTTTGTGGCAAGAACCTATTAAAAAACGTCAGTTTGTTCCGTCCAAATGCCACATACCGGGCTTTTCTATCAGACTCGTTTCGACAAGGCTTGTCCGGTTTTGTCGAAGAAAGAATTATGGAAAGAAGTTGCCATATATTACCGGTCGTGGAAAACGTTTTGCACGGTTGCGACTTTTTGTGGGTTCCGGATCGACTGCTCATAGTCAGCATGGCCATCGTCACTGGCGTGGCGACGTACCGTTGTGTTTGGACGATTCTGTTTGCCACAAGGTTCCCTGTCTTTGTCCGATGGAACCTCACCCCGGCCACTACAGCCGTCTTCGGTGTCGGTAGATGCCGATTATCTACGTCCGTTGGGACTGCTGCGTTAGTGACGGAAATAATCAATGCGCTATATGGCGCTCGACTCATCCAAGAACTTCGTACCAGGAGATTTCACAAGTTTCTTGCCACCCTCGGCGACAAGAAAGCGGACGCCTTCGATCAGAATTTCGTTCCTGTCTGTCGTCGGGTTAACGTTAGCATTCGCACCGGCCATTCCAGCCTGGTTGCGAAGGTAATCGTTGAAGCGTGCTTTCTCGTGATTCTTGCGACTCTTCAGCTTCTTTTGCCGGGTTTCCTCTATAGCTTTGACTCGAGATTGTGAGTTTTTCTCGTAAACGTTGGCGTTGATGAGCTGTCGATGTCGGTCGTTTCTGGACACCCAACCGGGTTTGCCGCCAAGGGTTGAGCCCAAACTTGCATTTTTGGCATCGCAAGCATTTCCCAAAGTTTTGTTCAAGTGCAGTGTCCGATGACGGTGGCTGACTGTTGGTGGTCTGGCAATCCTGTATTGGGCACCGGCGAACGCGCCGCGTCCACGATAGATATTGCCACCTTTGCTGTAGTTAGTACCCCCGCTTGTTGTCGCATCTAGGTTGAACGGACGTCGATAGCCAGAACTCTGTGGATGAGACACAGCGCCAGCTTGTTGACTCTTGTGTAGGTTGATTTGGCCTGGAGCCGGTCAGTAACGCGCCAGATGGCCGACTTGTTGATCAGCAAATACCTGCAATCTGCCCGATGCGAGCCATCAGATCTTGTTCTTCTGCGGACATGAGGACGAGTTCGAGCGCGAACGTCAACAAGAATTATGAAGGACGAGGGCTTTGGAAAGAAATGGCCGAGTAGGTGAAGTCAAATGAAAGATGCGAAAGGAGGGGTGGGTGAAGCAGGGCCAGAGGAGAGTTATACAATATTAGGACAGGGCGCGAAAATGACGGCATGAGCGTGCCGGCCGCTAAAAAAATTAGTCAGCGAGTTCCGCCACAACGCTGGTGCCACCAATCAGCGCCGCCAAGCCTCCGGACAGACATGGCGGCTTCGAGGCTTGGGCTGGTTCGTTGAAACAACCGGAACCAAGACAAAGACGCATTTTTCGAATAAGAACGAGCTTCTGAACATCCGATTGCTGAAGCGCCTTTACATCAGCATCTCTGAATCCCTTCACGGCAGCACCTAGTAGCTTCTCTGTCAAATAAAATCGCACAACAAGATCCCGTCGCCAGATTGGGTCCGAGTGATGGAGGCCATGGCTGCTTCCTGGGAGCTGCTAGACGAAAAGACCGAAATCGAGCTTCACAAATTTCGGCTCTTCAACGTCGAGGAAAAGCCGTTCAAGAGGATTACGAAGCGCCTCTCCTCCATCACGTCTGCTGTGTCCACAGCAACTAAACATAAAACCTCAGCACAAATCCAACCCACTGGCGATGACGATGACAGCGCCCGAGCCGGAGTCGGCCAAGATAACCTAAAAGAAGACCTCACTCTCGACTTTGCCGCCTTTGACAGTAGCGTTGCACGCCTCCAATTCCTCCACGATGCCAATCAGCGCGAACGCGAGCGCTATGCCGCAGACCAGCAACGCATCCTGGCGGAATGCCAGGCCGTTCGCGCCAGCAACGGACAACTGCGAGAACAACTCGATGGTGCGCGCGCGACGCTCGCCCAACGCAAGAAATTCGATGATCTCGCCGAAAAGATCACTTCAAACAGGTTACTCCGGCCGCGGGAAGATCAGCTTGCCAACTTGGCCAAGCTCGAAGAGGAATGCAAGGAGCTGGAGCGGGAGAGCGAGACCTACAAGGGGACATGGAAGGAGCGTCGGGAGCAATTCAACAGAATCATGGAGGAAGGCATGCTGCTGAGACGGCAGATCCGCGACGAGAAGGAGGAAGTTGATCGGCGAGAGGGTATGAATGAGGAGGGAGAGGACGAGGCAGATGGTGAGAGGGAGGGCACAACACCAAGACCGGATCTTAGCGGGGATGCTACACCGCGGCCGAGCGGTGATGGTGATGGAGATGAGTCGACAAAACGCGGGCACGCGGAGAGGGGAGGAAACGAGGTGGCTTTGAATGGGAGCGCAACTAAGTCTGCGCTGACAGACTCCTCTACACGTCAAGGTGCTTCGCATCATCTGCAGGTTCCAGATGGTGCTAATCCTTCACAACAACAGCAAAGTGATACAGGCACAGCAGACGTTGAGATGGAAGACCGAGATGACTCGCGGAGGACAGCACCCGAGAACGAGAATCAGGACGCCATGGATGTGGATGAATAGAGATGAGCGTTTTTGAGCCCATCGTGGATTTTGTTTTAGAGCCATTTCCGTTCTGTTTCTTCTCTTTCATAACCACAACGACGATGCGATGACTATGAGATTCATCAATACCATTCCTCTTACGTCTTTCAACGTTCATATCTTTCACGTAGTTGGTGCAGCCCATCCTTCATCACAATCCAGTATTGCACCACACTCGTGTTGAACCAAAAAAACATGCTCACCAGGAGTCACCACACCACTTTCGCTGGTCCTCCTCAAGTACCTAAGCTCATCACCTTAATCCTCATCCCGTACAAGGACACTTCTTATGACCTAAGATGCCGCCTTTGCCTCCCCCAAGACCTTCTTCGCATTCTCCAACCCCTCTGCCCCACCAGCCTCTTCAGCCAGCGCAATCTGATCCTCCAACTTCACCACAGCTTCCCCGATCCTCTGTTTCAACGGCCCAAAAACAGCCTTTGTCTGTTCAACAGCCGTTTTCTACAATACACACACACAATGAATTAGTTATCGGACAGTTTACTTTCGAGTGGATTTATTTTCAAAGGTACTGCAAAAGAGTGCTGTAGCCACCGTGAGAGAGGAAAAACATACGCTCTGCTTCAGCATAAACTCGGCATTGCCGTCCTCGTCCGCACCACCAGCCTTGATGCTCTCTTCCTGCTTGACTATGTGGGCCTCCTGGTCGACTAGTTCCTTGTGGTACGAGGCTTGTTCCTTGAGGAGGCGGGAGACCGAGCTGGTCGCGATGGCGAGTTGTGTGGGAGGCGGCATCTTGCGATCTTGCGTCTTGAGAGGTTTTGCTGCGCTGTTTTTGTACTTGCGTTCCGGCTGTCAGAGATGTCTGGTCGAGAGAGCGTATTGTTCACAAGTTATAGGTGCCTTGTCGGTTTTTTTTATTTGCGTGGAGAAGAATGTTGGTGCCTTGTTTGGTGGTGGAAGGAGCAATGGGGGTCTGATGCCTGCGTAGAAGTTTAGAACCAAGGATGCGGTGTCTGACGCAACGGCGGGGCACACTGCGCACTTACAAGCGTGACGCCGCGCAAAGCATCAAAGTCACAACTCCAACTTTCCAACCACGTCGTTCGCTCCAGACATTCAATGTAGCGTCAGAAAAAAGAATTGGCACTCACGAGCTCTTTTTTTGTGTCCCGATCTGACTGGAAACATCCATCACGCAGCCACCAAACGCACAAGACGCGGGCAACACAATACCACATCGGACGCAGACAAGTAAGCAGCGGTGACAAATTTGACTTCATTCAACCGATTAAAGCTACCTAAGGTAAAACTGTCCCTTCCCTTGATTCTCCCTTTGCCATGAAATAAAAGTATCGATCCTCTCGCAAAGCAAATCGCAAACCACAGCAGTCGGGAGCGCGGGGCCTGCGCATCCAATCAATATAGTAGTCCAACGCCCACAGCGCACTCCATGCGCATTCGATGTCCCTTTTACATCCCTCTTTGTTATTTGTTATTCTTGTTGTTATTTTCAGGTGCATAGTATCCTCCCTGATCCAGTGGTGTGCTCGTGGGCACGGAATATGGTATCTCCCCTTGTTCAACGCCAGCAACGCCAGCTTAAATGAAATCCAATAAGTTAATGATAACCAAGAAATGCGAATCCCAGTATGATACAGGAGCACACGCACGGGCACGACACGGCACACACAGTTGGTGTGGTGTTTTCGTATGTGCCCGTGACAATTTCAATCGTGTGTCTATACAGCCGGTTCTCATGTTTCTTAGGCTTCGACAGCAACGGCAGTCGCGCTTAATGCCACATGCTCGGGTTCGTTCTGGGTCGAGATCTCACCACCAGCTTCACGTTCAGCCCAGTCTCCCCACAGGCCTCTCTTGCCCCTGACTTTGATGGCGTCTCCGAGGCCAGAGCCTTGCTCCACTTTGATGGCGTCCTTGGTCGCCAGCACCAGACATTCAAAGAACATTTTCGTGGCCTCTGCCTTGGTAGTCTGCTGCTCGGGCAGCAAAGTTTGGAAGACAACAGACTTCTGCTTTCTCATCTCGGCATCTGTGGCAGCCTCAGCCCCAAAGAGGTCGCGAAGAATGTGTACAGCATGCTTCGTGCCGGTGGACACTGGACCACTGTCTTGCGGATGCACAATGGGCGCCGTCGTATCGTCAAAGGCGTTGTGTGAGCTGCTCTCGTGGTCAAGATGGCCGTCGTCGCCGGTGTCGGGAAGTTCCAAAACGGTGCCGTCAGCGTCGACGGTGTGATCGCCGCCCATAGCATTGTTATCGAAACCAAAGTCGGTGTCGTCTCCTAGCTCCAGGCGGGGTGACTTGGCAGCACCTTGTTCGCTTTCAGCATCAGCGCTGCCGCTGTCACGCTTTCGCTTGAGCTCATTCATTACGCAGAAAGCGTCTAGCGAAAGCATGCCTCGGAGCTCTGGTGCCCAGGCCGTGCTTCGACCTCCTCCCATGATCGATGACACGAAGCCGCCGCTCTTCTGCATGTCCATGAGAGCCAAGATGAAAGGGTCTCGAGGAAGAAACGAGGACGGTTTGATGATGTTTTTCCGATCAGATTGCTGCTGCTTGATCAGGCTGCTAGACAATGCAATCTCGTCGTCCGGCATCATGATCTTCTGTCTCCTGGGTCGTGCAGCAGCTTTTCGAACGATGGGAAGTTCTGTGTCTTCCTGAGGTTCGTAAAGGTCTGTGTGGCTGTGACGAGCATACTCGGCTTCAACTTCCTGAGCTAATTTCTCGTCAATATCGGAGAGTGGCGATTCTGATATCCTGGCACGATTCAGATCCACAGCTGGCCCCAACTCAGGCATTGCGGACTGGTCATCTACGTTGAAGCCAAAATCTTCGTCACCGCCCATGATGATGTCGTTGTCTCCTTCGGCAATCCTAACGGGCAGATCAGTCACGTCAGCTTGGTCTTTACGGGGCAGCAAGTCCAGTTCACTGAAGACATCATCCTCAACATCTCGCGCTGGCGGCGCGTCTCGACCCACTTCCATGCTCTGGCCATCGTCCATGGAGATACCGAAGTCTAGCTCAAGGTCCATGTCGTCTCCGATAGGCAACAAGTCGTCTGTTTCCTGGGCCTTGCTACTATGCAAGAATTGGCTGATTTCCAGATCTTCATGCAGGTTAATATCTCTGTTACTGTGAGTACGGCCCTTGCGCCCAATAGGCGTGGCTGTAATATCATCGACCTGCGACATAAGCCACGAGGCATCCGGAGGCGGTGGCAACTCCAGGTTATCATATGGCGTGATGAGATCAGGTAACAGCAGGGCCTCGCGATTGGGCATTTGCATGTTGGCTGCCAGATCATTGTTTCCACTTGATCGGAACGCCTACGCCGATTTGATTAGGGACCGTGATTTGATATTATGACAAGGAGCCAAGCCTCATAGTTGACGTGATGAGGCACTCACCATTTTGATCTTCATCATCGCCTCATTGCAGTCATCCAACAGATAACGAGTCTTCCTTGAGTATATTCTGACGACACCGAGCAGAAGCTGACCGCTCAAACGCAAAGCCATGGGCGCTTGGTTCGGCGTGATAATTGCCTCAACGCTGTCGGTGACGTTGGATTGCAAAATGTGATTCTTGGACAGCTTTCGTTCCAAGTTTGCAGATAGCCAGACGCGAGCCAGAGGCCCGCTCTTCTGGAGAAGCGTCTCCGAGTAGAACATGGTGGCGTATCGCGACGCTGCACGGCTACTCGAATAGCTTAAGTCGGGCGAGCAAGGGGTAGCTCAGTAATGATGCCCGCCGACGAAGTCGAGCAGAGCAGATTTCGAGTTTGGGGTTTGAGAATGGCGGGAGCGAATGTGAGCAAACGCGGCGGTAACGTGATGCGCGCGTGGCGGAGGATAAACAAGAGGCGCGAAACCGTGTCGGCAGTCTATAACGCGCGAGCAACACTGCGCGAAATCATGGAGCTGAGCGAAGAAAGAATCGCCCGTATCGGCTGCAGGCGGCTGTGAGAGTCTGCGACGACGAGCGAAGGCGAGCGACGGAGTTGAGTGAATGCGAAGGCACGGTGGATAGCAATGATGGATGTTGATTCAAATTGCAACGAAGGTAGCTGGCTGGGGCTGACGGGATGAGGAGGAGGATGGCCAGGACTGAAAAGGACGTGGCTGGTCAAGTACCTCCTGTGGATGGGGGCGGGTCCTGTTGGGAGCGCGCGGCGGTAACGATTGGTGCAAACTTGTCTCCGCGTCAACCAGATCACGTGATAGCGGCTGCATCGCCATTTGGCATTTCCGTTTCTGACACGCAGCACGCTAGCGTAGGTGCTTCTTCGCATCTGGATTCTGACGAGTGCCGACGCAGCAGCTCAAAGCTGGCCGCTTTGCTTTGTCGCGCTGCCTTGCCACGTGCAAACGGTGGTGGTAGTACCTAATATATTGAAGAAGATCTCTTTATCTTCGTCATCCCGCAGTCTCGATGTGTCTTGCTTGAATGAACCGCCGCAATGTAAGTACCTAGGTATGTACCTAGGTCCTATGTACATGAGCGGGCACACTTGGTGATTCACTTCTACCTAGGTACCTAGGTAGGTATGTACATAGGCACCTACTCCGTACAAGGTATGTACATACCTCTGCTGCAAAATGACTGCTGCACCTAGGGATCCTGGGATGCCCTTGGTGATTGGTCCGTCGCTCTCAACGGCTGCCGTCCGGCCCCGGCCCACCGAGGTACTGCGCAAAAGTACCACGTACCTATGTAGTCCGTGTGCTCCTGGCGCAATCCATTGTCGTCGACTTGACATATTTGCTCAACATCGCGGTGCGCTTGGTGAAGGGACATTCAGTCTGCCAACGCTCGTTCGTTTCGCTTTCTCTCCCCCGAGCTTTGGTTTACTCACCCGCTACCACATGCAATTCTACGAGCCTGAGCATCAGGTCCCGGCTCCCTACATGACAAGGCGGTTCAGGCTCCTAACCGTCTAAGCATCCCCATGCCATTTCCGCTCCGGAAAGGCTTTATATTCGTCCACGACGATGCAGATACCATGGGTTGGACACCAAGGCTTATCGAACGAGCCCCTGCTACCTACCTCGGGTGTTCCAAACACCACGGAGCTCTCCGACGTTGATTCGGCTTACGGCAATGGGCCACAAAGACCATGCAATGTCCGCACCACTTCGTCGCGCGCAAGAGTAAGTCGAGTGCTGTTCTTGAATCGACGATAGGCCCTTCAATTCGATTTGTCACTGACCCAATTGCAGAGCGTGTCGGACGAGTTTTCATACATGACGTCGAGCGAGGCTGCCGCTAAACTTCGAACCTCGTTAACCCACGGGCTGACGGCAAACGACGCCTTGACACGACTCGGCAATCACGGACCGAACGAGATTCCACATGATGAACCAGAGCCATTATGGCTTCGATTCGTCAAACAATTCCAAGAGCCATTGATCGTCTTACTTCTCGTGTCAGCCGGTATGTCCCTTTTGTTAGGCAACTTAGATGATGCCGTAAGCATCACGGTTGCCGTGACCATCGTAGTGACGGTGGGCTTTATCCAGGAGTACAGATCTGAGCAGTCTATCGAGGCATTGAACCACTTGGTACCCAATCATGCGCACTTAATACGTGGTGGAAGCGGTAAATCATCTACTGCCATGGCCAAGTCGCCCTTGTGGCCACCACCAGCAGATGACGCCAATGATCAGTCTAGTAGTCCAGGGACGAAAACTACCAATGAGGACGTGCTGGATGCAGTGTCGACCAAAGTCATGGCTGGCCAGCTGGTCCCTGGCGACCTGGTTCTTTTCACCACTGGCGACCGAATTCCTGCCGACATCCGCGTCACCAAGGCGGCCGATTTGACCATCGATGAGTCCAACTTGACAGGAGAAACTGAGCCTGTTCGCATTACCACTGAAGCGCGGTCCAGGCGAATCAATACTCAAGGCTTGAATCATCTCCAGATCCCTCAACTCTCAGCGCCAGGTTCAGACAAAAACGAATACGGAGATGCTGCGAGCGAAGCCCACAATGTCGTGTACATGGGAACGCTCGTAACATCAGGCTATGGTCAAGGTATAGTGTTTGCCACGGGAGGTAGCACGCAGTTCGGTACTATTGCGACCAGCGTCTCAGGGACGGAGAGTCCGCGCTCGCCGCTTCAGCTATCAATGGACGATCTTGGTGGCCAGCTTAGCAAGGCCTCCTTCGTTGTGATCGGACTGATTTCGTTCGTGGGGTGGTTGCAGGGAAAGAAGCTGTTGGAAATTTTCACAATATCCATATCACTGGCAGTCGCCGCTATTCCTGAAGGGCTTCCCATCATTGTCACCGTGACCCTGGCACTTGGCGTTCACCGTATGGCAAAGCATAACGCCATTGTACGTAGAATGCCGAAAGTCGAGACTCTAGGATCCGTCAACGTCGTGTGCACCGACAAAACTGGTACGTTGGCAAGTCTATTCCTGGATCCAACGTCTGTGAAGCGTAATTTGTTCGGTAGATTGACATCATCTGCTTGGCAGGGACTCTGACTACGAACCATATGACGGCATCTGAGATGTGGCACTTTGGAGCCAGCAAACCAATCGTCGTACCCTCTGACTCAGAAGCAATTGAAGACAAGACGACGCCGACTTCTTTGCGAATCATGCGAATTGGCAACATTGCTAACAATGCTCGACTTGCTCAAAAGTATACAGAAAGCGGTGCCGCAGCGTCTGCTGTTCTTACGTCAACACTTGGGCGCGGTCATGTAGCCACTTCGTCTAGATGGGTAGGCCAGCCAACAGATGTGGCCATGTTGGACATGCTTGACAAATTTGAAGAGCATGACATACGCGACTCTGTAGGACCTCGAGCGACCGAAACACCCTTCAGCTCGGACAGAAAATGGATGGGAGTGACGATCGGCTCTGACGCAAAGGGCGACAAGGAGTACGCATACATGAAAGGTGCGGTGGAAAAGGTCCTTACCGCGTGCAGCACGTATCTCGACAAAGATGGTAGGGAGATTGTTCTTGACTCGGCCAGGCGTCAGGACGCCCTAGCGGTCGCGGATTCGATGGCATCAAAAGGCCTCCGAGTCTTGGCCTTTGCTAGTGGACAGGTGTCACGGCCCTTCAGAGGCCGCTTGGGACAAAACGGCTCTAGAACGGCTACACCCGGTTTTGACAATAGCAGTGACAACTCTGCCCCGATCTCGAATGAAGAAGTTTATCGAGATTTGACGTTCGCCGGTTTAGTCGGTATGAGTGATCCGCCGCGACCAGGGGTCAGTCGCTCGATAAGAAGACTCATGCGGGGAGGTGTCAAAGTTATTATGATTACGGGGGATGCCGAGGCAACAGCGCTCGCCATTGGCAAGCAACTTGGCATGAATGTCGCTGTCGCCAGTCAACACTCCAGCAGCCAAGGCACTGTGCGTCCTGTTCTTCGCGGCGATGAGATCGACACCATGTCCGACGAGGATCTCGCCGTGGCTATGCAACACACGACGATATTTGCCCGAACAAATCCTGATCACAAGATGAAAATCATTCGAGCCCTGCAGTCTCGTGGCGATATCGTCGCCATGACTGGAGATGGCGTCAATGATGCTCCCGCCTTGAAAAGGGCTGATATCGGCATATCCATGGGCCGGCACGGCACAGACGTGGCCAAGGAAGCTGCAGACATGATCTTGACGGACGATGACTTCTCAACCATCCTACACGCCATCGAAGAAGGCAAAGGCATCTTCAACAACATACAAAACTTTCTTACGTTCCAGCTCAGCACAAGCGCTGCCAGCTTATCGCTCGTCCTCCTATGCACGTTCTTTGGCTACAAAACACCGTTGAATGCGATGCAAATTCTGTGGATCAGTACGTTTTCCTGTGGTCATCTTGTGTTACTTTTATATCTAAAGGCGAACCATTGCTAACTACCAAAATTCATAGATATCATCATGGACGGCCCCCCAGCGCAATCTCTCGGCGTCGAAAAAGTCGATCCAGACGTCATGAACCGGCCGCCAAGGCGACGCAATGATGCAGTACTCACCAAGGCGGTCCTGACGCGTGTTTTGACATCAGCCGCCATTATCATGATAGGCACGATGCTCATCTACCGCCATGAAATGATGGCAGATGGACAAGTGACAAGACGAGACACGACCATGACGTTCACGTGCTTCGTCTTCTTCGACATGTTCAACGCGCTAAGTTGTCGGTCAGAGTCCAAGTCCATTTTCAAGGGAGAAATGGGGCTTTTTGCAAACAACTTGTTCAACTGGGCGGTGTCTCTCAGCGTCGTTTGCCAGTTGTTGGTCATATACATGCCCTGGCTTCAGGAAGTGTTCCAGACGGAAGCGATTGGGCTTGGAGACCTCTTCAGGTTAGTGGTCCTCTGCAGTTCGGTGTTTTGGGCAGACGAATTGCGGAAGCACTTGAAGTACGGAAGAAGGCGTTTGGGGAGTAGCGGATATAGTCAGGCTGTTTGATTTGTGTTTGTCTTCTTCAGTCCCCTTTGTCGTCCAAGAGACCGGGGTGGGATGGTGGTTCTTCTTCTTCTTCTTTTCGAAAATACTTAGGTTGGGAAACAATTCATTCAATGGGTGGTCGATGGGTCTTTCGTTTGGCTCAGCTCACGCATTTAGACGCTGTATCGCATTTACGGAATATGAAGCATAGCAGACATAGATGGCACTTTTGGAGCAATCGGATCGGTGGGTGTAATATACGATAGATGCTGTGGCCGCAAATGCCAGCCAACAACGGACGCAAGTTGATCAATGACCCAGCCCATTATTCAGAAGGAAGGTACTTTTCCAACCTCTGAATCGATCAATGCGTCCTTCAAGGTGGTACAGAGCAGACGGTGCCTGGATATTGAACGTCGTCGAATGTGGCCCCACGAATCACGATCACCAAAGCTGCCACGCGTGACGCAGCAAGCTCGGCCCACTTTCCAACATCATCATCACTGATCAGTGATCACTATTATCCTCCTTCTCAAACCCCAATATCACCGCTCCTCAAGGTCCAGGCTTACTCCAGCAGCAGCGTTGAAAAGAAAACCGGGAGCTATGCGCGCCTCTCGGCCACATCTCCTCGTCGCCAATGTCTGCCCTCAAGAACGGAGCAGCCCATCGCGCTAGCCTCCGCGATGGCAAGCGCCCAGAATCGACGACAACCGCGTCGCCCCTCAGCAATGTCACCAACACAGCCGATTTACGAGCTGCGCTGCTCTCCTTACACAACCGAGAATCCACCATAACAGCCCGTCTCGATTCCCTCCTCGCCTCACAGCCCGACCTGACGCGCGATCTCGGCCGACTGGACCTCCTTCGAGCTGGGCTCGGAGCACAAGCCATTGCCGCGCGATCCATCAACAATGACATGCTTTCTTCCGCGGCCGAAACGGCCGGCCGGCTCAGCAATAGGGTGAAGGAGCTTGACTTGGAAAAAAGCCGCGTGGAAGACACACTAGGCGTCGTGGAGCAGGTCGCCGAGCTCAAGGCTTGCGTGAACGGTGTGGTAGGCTCCATGGGCGCCCCGCAAGACTGGGAAGCAGCCGCGGGATATCTGTTTCGAGCGAGCAAAGTGCCCGAGGAGATTGCTCAAGGCGCTTTCGCTGCGGGCATAGTACCCAGTGCGGAGGTTCCGGATCCTCCCTGGGTGACCTTGGAAAACTCCAGAGAGTCTCTCTGCGGTCTCTTTCTGCGTGAGTTTGAAAAAGCAGCTGGCGATGGCGATGGTACTAAGGTGACGCGGTTTTTCAAGTTATTTCCCATGATTGGGAGGGCGGATGTCGGATTGGATGTATATGGGCGCTACGTCTGTCAGGGGGTCGCTGGGACGGCCCGCGCTACATTGAAGGACAGTGTGGGCGGGCAGAACAAGAAGGAGGGATACTTCTACTCGAATGCTTTGACGAAGCTGTTTGAGCATATTGCGCAGATTGTCGATTCACATGGCGGGCTTGTGGAGCGGCATTACGGTGTGGGCAAGATGGTCAGGGTCATCGAGCGGCTGCAGATGGAGGCTGATGTCCAAGGGGGCATTATCCTCGACACGTGGAGCGACGAACGAGGTGTCGACAGGAAGATTACCGACATCAAAAGCTATCCGTTTTCGTTCTTGGTGCAGAGTGTCCTGTCACAGACTCCCAGGAGTGGTACGCCTCGAATCAATTCTCCGTCTTTGGGAGGCAACAACCCGCGATTAAGCGAGGATGAGGGTGTCGATATGAAGGAGGTGGATGGACTGCTCAGTGAGATTGCGGTCATGCTCGGCCGATGGTCTGCATACACCCGGTTTCTGTCAGGCAAATGCATGGTAAGTCCTCATCTCCAAGCAAGTCGGCCTTTCTTGTCAAGTTAGCCTGTGGCTCAGATCTTAATTTGTTTTTCTGCCAATCATGATGGCAATAGGATGCGAATTCTGAAGACCCTTCTCTGGTTCTGCCAGGCTTGCTGGTGAAATCAAATCTCTATCGCAAGGTCTCAGCGAAACTGGCCACGCCCTACAACACTATGACAACTTTCTTCTTTCGGAGATCGGTAGAGAAGGCTTTCCAATTGGACGAGTATCCTACCGGACTATCTCTAAGCTTGAACAGGCCTGTCGAGGGGAGTCCGCCATTCATAATCACCGCGGTGGATGATGTCATGTACATTGTGAACAACGTGATCCAAAAATCTCTATCAACATCACAACGGGATGTTGTTTCATCGGTGCTACCTACAGTCGGCCGAGTATTGAGCTCAGACTTCATTGGCATGATTCAACGCAAGATGCGCGATGAGTCGTATCCAAAGCCCGCCATACACGAGGGCCTACCTCCAGCGGACAAGATAATACAGTTCATGGTGCTCATTAACAGCCTGGACAAGTCAAACGAGTACCTGAGCAGGATCATCGGCAGCCGCATCACCATTGCGACGGAGGGACCAGCAATTAACACTGTAACATTACAAGAGTCCTTGCAAGAGTCTTTTCCCTTTGGAAAGGACGTCATATTTGTGGCCAAGTCACTACATGCTCTCGAAACAGGCTTCGTCGCGAGCTCCACCGAACTGCTGAACGAGGGCATCCAAGTTCTCTTCACGCAAGTCGTCAAGCTTCGCCTCCGACCCGTCATCAGCGAGACGTTTCGCGACGCCGATTACGCCCTTCATGAAGAAGATATTCATGAAATGGCGCAAATAAACGACGAAGACGAAGCGCAACTCCTAGACCAAGTTCGCCGGCGGTTCGAGCACGGCTGGGACCAACTGATGAAGCCCATCGCGCGGATCATGACCCCCAGCACGTTCAGTACCCTGCTCGACCTGACTGCGCGGCACTTATCGCGCATCCTGGAGAAGAAAATCCTGACTTATGTCGGCAAGACGAGTCCATTTGGCGTGGTCCGTATCGAGAGGGACTTTACCAGTATTGTGGATATCGTGTCTAGAGGGAAGTACAGTGTCCGGGAGGCGTTTGGCAAAGTCACGCAGCTTCTCATGGTGGCGAACATGGAGGATGACGAATGGGAGGAGATCTCGGGGAGTGATGAGGGTGGCATTGACTGGATTTTGACGGCGGAGGAGATGAGGAAGGCGAGAGGGCTTGTGCGGGCGCAGATATAGAGCGACATTTAGCCGGACGGTTGGGACTTGGGAGACTTGGGACAGATTTTATCGATTTCTGGTGGTTGGGCTTTACAATCCACCTGTATGGAGGAAATTACGTGTAAATTACAATGTAAATTACGTCTGACCTTTGTGATTTACACATTTGGCCCATCGCCGTCTTTGTAGACCAATCACAAGCTGCGCCTTCCATTATAGAACTCCATCGTGTGACCACCTGGCACCTGTCACGGCTGGTCACAGCGGGCACAGCGGGGGAATTGGCGATGAAGCTCTATTGACGAAGATAATAGACTACTCGTGGATATCTAGTGGGTTACTTTTTTCAAACGTTTCACCCACGAGTAAGGAGCAGAAAGGAGAAGAAAAGAGCACAGCCAAGTACCTGGCTGTGCAGAGTCTGCGACGGTCACGTGATACAGATATCCTCGGTATCACGTGACTGAGGGACGCCTGGTGCAGCGGTCCTCACAGCACCAACTCGTGATGTTGAAAACAACATGCATATGAACGCATCGCAATCGTCGTTAGAATATGTACATACTTCACTTTTTGGAATATTAACTGGCAGCCAGGGCTTCGCTCTACTGTCACAGCTCTAGTCCGCTTACTTTTGAAGGGCCAGGAGGAACACGCCGTTGGCTGAAAATATTAATGGTTTGTGTACTTGTTTCCACTTGGCAAATGGCATAGTTTCCAACGAACCCTTCTGGAAACACCTAGATGCATCATACGACGCCACCAGAACCTTAATTTGAGTACGAAATATCTTCAATTTCTACATTTTGATGATGAACGCATGTCTGAGTATTTTCTAGCCTCATGAATCGGACTGCCTTTCCAAAAAATAACATTGAAAAAGATATCGTCGCTCGTATATAGGGTAGCTACGGATGAAGCGGCGACGGCGACGAACTTCGATTCCGACACCGACAAGCACGGAATCATGATGGCATAATATACTTTGATCGCGACTGGAAACATCTTATCCGACCTATGTGTACATATATCTTTATGGACCAGAATATATTTTGGGACCAGAACGCAAATGAAGGCGGAGATATGCAGCGAATTGTGAGGTCGAGTGCCGGCAAGGCAATTACAACGGGTAAAACATACATATACTATGATATCTGCCTCGCATTCAACAACAGCATCTTCGGTGCTAAGAAATGGGCTTGTGGTCTAGGGGTATGATCTTCGTTTCGCACCTGTGAAAGTTCGTCTGAACTATCAGTAATAGTTGCCTATGAATGGTCCCGGGTTCAATTCCCGGCGAGTCCATCTTTTTGCGGGTCAGCTCGCTGTGCTTTTTGCCCCCGCATGTACATAGCCCCTCCTCTAAAATCCATCCATGATCCCATCTCATGACTCAACGTGTGCACCTACTCTCTCTCTGTTCAGTGTTCACCCATTTCGTAAATCGCCAGGAACTTGATTCCAGCAAGAGAGGGGCAAAGAACATCTCGTCGTCCTGGATGTGTTCCTGACTGTCCGACACACGCGATGAGAGCTGTTGCGCAACTTGCGCATACACATGCATCTCTTTCATAATACCTGCGCTCCTCCAAAACGTCAGTGCGACTCACTCAAAAGTTCAACCTCAAGAGTCAAGGGCCTGATTCAGAACAGCTGAGAGTTGGCAAAAGATAGGGCTTCGTGAGCCCTAGCTATGCTGATTTGTGGGCCATTGAGCAACTTTGTCAAAGTTTGGCTGTTTGCGCTGTGTGTATCTTTCTTGTGATTATCAATTGACCAAACGATTTACGCTCTCCTCTTACTCGTTCACCACGCGGATCCAGCCAACTCCTATCATTATGCCTGAGCTCCGCCTCTTGGTCCTTTGTACTATCTTGGACTGGGCAGTCCATACCGATGACCTCGACAATACCGAAGAGCTTGCCGACAACCTCGAAGACGTCCTTTTGTCTTGGGCTCTCCTCCAAAAGAAGAAGGCAGAACGAGAACAACAACAAGCCATCGACGAAGATGAGGCCTCACGCGATCCCGACAGCCTTGGAGGCGGCGCCTGCAGACCGCACGTTGATAGGGCACACGTTGTAATGAGGAGGCTCCTTGCCGCCTCGGATGATGACTTCAAGGTCATCTGCCGCATGCGCAAAGACGTGTTCAACAAACTTGTCTACTGGATGCGAACTAACACCACAATTCGTAATACTCGCTACCGAGTTGAGCTTAAATTGATGGTATACCTATACCTTCTCGCCAGTGGCAAAAGTCAGCGTAATGCCGCCGCGTTCTTCCATATTAGTCAGGCCTCGATACATCGTATAGCCCGCGAATGTAATCGCGCGATGGTAAGTTTACATTGTTATACAGCTGGAACGTTATGTACGTGTTCTGACAAGATGCTGCCAAAGCCGAATGCTACGACCCCGGCGCAATTGGTGCAGTTGATGGGGCGCACATAGGTACCTACATAGATGCTTTCCTTTCGGTCAAGGAACAAGAGGGACTCGCGAGGAACCTGAGATGTGCTTGCGACATGCACATTCAGTGGGCGCTTCACATATAATGGCCGGTGCCGAGAGTTCTCAAAACGACTCCGGCCTCTTGGTACAAGCATGTTGACGAAGCCTCAAGGTGCCTGATGGCTGATATTATCTGGCTGTAGGATTGGGAAGCAATCGCGTTGGCTTCCTTACGTCCGTGCGAGGCGACGTGCGTTATCACTTACAGGAATTCAGCTGACTTGAACTACGACCGACAATGAGACTGGACTACACAACACTCGGTACTCATATCCTTACGTATTGTCATTGAGATCGCCTTTGGTCTTCTCAAGCGCCGTTGGAAGACCACATGGGTGCCGGAGCATGCCTTCCCCTTCGACGTTCCGATTATATACGCCCTTACAGCACTCCAAAACCTATTACTTCAGAAGGTCAATTACCTGACAATCTTGCATGATAGAATACCTAGTTGATGAGCCTATACGGGGGCCTATGTGCCTGACTCGTCACCGCGATTGGGCTGATACGAACTGTACAAGAAAGCGAGGTCCTGAGGTCAGATACACAGTTGAGAAGTTAAGCAGGTTTGGGTGGATGATCGTTTTTATAATGGCAGTGCGGGCTAGGCAGACCATCTGATCAATCGGTATAGTATGCCGCACATAGTGATTTACTATGCTCCAATACATAGGTAGTGTGGGCAAATCACCTTACATAGTAATCTGTGATGACCATTTTACTTCTCAATTGAAAACAGAACGCTTTACATATACTAGATAACTTCCCACACTCGTGATCAATGGAAAGTTACAGTTATAAATACAGGTCTGGAACAAAAATCCCCGAGCACTGCTTCCAAGTTTCATTGATGGAAGCCGAAATCAAGATGCGTCATTCGATGGCGTTCCGGCTTGCTATGCTATCTTCAATCAGAGAGGGTATCACTTCCACGTTACGCCATGGACTGTGCTGGAAATACGCCAAAAGACTAATCCCCTGTGTATATACCGAGCTTCTTTATCCAGGCCTGTTTTAGCACATCTGTATCCATTGCAAGCCATATAACTGGGTTGCTAGTTGGGTCCCTTGCCAGCCATTGAACAATAGACATGCCTGGACCAACACAATATTTCTCCGCGAATTGAAGTGCATCTCGTATAGCCAGCTCCATCTTTGGAATCTCGGGGTTTGGCGTCTCATGCCTCGGCCTCTTGTTGCGAATAGAAGTAAGCAACCCAATGATTTCATCAAAGTTGACACTAGACGCGGCTCGTTTTGATTGACCTCGCGACTCATCCCTCGCCTGTGCCGGTATTCTTGATGATAAAGCTGAGCTTGCGGCCACCGGATTTGGATTATGTATGCGAGCGAATACGGCCGCCACAGAGTCCTCGAATTCGTCATCGAGATCGGAGCTCGCGGCAGAGTATGGTTCGGTGCTTTCCCACGGCCCTGGAGGGGATCGTGATACATCGCGAAAATATTCTTCTGCTTGCGATTCGTCGGCTATGCCTCCAGCCCTCTCTGGGCTTATTCCGTTAACGTTTTGTGTCTCGTTGGTTGGTCTGTCTGGTGGGGGTACATCCCCAAAGACCTCATCGTAGTGGTCCATGTGAAAGGTATCGCGGCATAATAGGCCACGCTTGGTTACCCTTTGCATGACTGATCCATGCTTTGATATGACGAGGGTTCTGGCCTCGGGTGTATCAAAAATAATTTTGCCCGTTTTTCTATCGCCATGACAACCAGGTTCGTCACAGGCCATATACCAATATTTGTATAGGTGGGCCAGGTCGTCAAACTTATTACGCAACCGCTTCGACGTCCATATAGGCGAATTAGATGGGTGGGATCTCCGAAAGGTTTCCGCGATGGACTCATATACGCGACTAGCAGTGCGGTCCTTTGAACAGAGGGTCCTATCACGGCGCGCCTCCAGGAGCTTTTCGAGAAGCTGAAAGGTTTCGTCCCTGGACCAGGAGGCTAATGTTCGTGTTTTCGAATCGCGAACAAGCTGCGGGACATTGATCGCTTGTGTGCACGACATTGTGTTAGATGATGTATGCTGACTTCTGCTAGATTCTACAAGTTCCGCAGTAGGTACCTACTCGTAGGCACGTTACACGTACCTACCTATGTGATTGACAGAGCTGTACTAATGGCACTGTAAGAAGTCTCTAAGAGTTACCTAGGTAGGTACTAGGTACTGTAGATCTCAAGGTGCTCCACTATTTGGAGCTGATTCGGAATTCCTGAGTCCCCTGACTGACTCATTCAGAGTCTGAGTCATCATTGATCAATGATACACTCGAGGCTTCTCAAATTTCTATGAAACCTACACGATATCCCGCCGAACCGGCTTGCAAACGAGACCCCTTCGCAACAAGTACGAGTCTCTTTCGTTTGCTACGAATGCCGGATTCCTCGCCCATTTCCCGGAGCTAGGTCTACGCGAGATGGGATATCGCCTAGATCTCTCCAGGGGCAAGTCAACTGGTGTTCTCGCGACGAACATGCTACTACCCGGGATTCCTTTCTTTACCGCGAGACTGAGTACGAATCGTGCCAAGAACACGAAGAACACTTTCCGTCTTTAACCTCCGTTCCGGAACCCGATACCTATCATGATATCCCGCCGAATAGAGGTCTCTCCCGGCACGTAGATACATTCTCCGCGGCTACTCTCGCCGAACGCCTCCGCCTTCTTCCGCCCTTTCGGAATCTGACTACGGGCTGTTGACTACGTTTGCGAAAGCTATCGAAGTAGAATATCTCTTTAAAGAGTGTCTACGGTGCTCCCGTCGTTCGATACGCCGGCTCAAACTCAATGGAGCCGGTATTTGTCAAACCCGCCGCGCCGACGAGGGCTCCGAAGTCCCCCGATTCTCCTCCGAAAACAACCTCGACTCCGGAGGGGTACTGACGCATCTCGAGCAACTTACGGACATCGAGGAGATTCTTATCGCCCGCGTACAAACCGCCGTAAACGTCTTTCAAGTACGCGGCGTACAATTTCAGTACCGCGTGCACGCCGCCCACTTTGTAAAGGATACCCCTCGCCTTTACGCAAAGCTACCGTTACTCCCTCGAGACGCCGGAGTTTTACTCCTTCGCCCGCGCGACCTAAGGACCGGCGAGCTCTTTTTCTTTAAGGGAATGTTTACCGTACGGCAGTCTGTTGTAACTTGTCAAAGCGTGGCTTGACTTTCTACGCCAAAACCACCCCGGATACGCGGACCTCAAAATCGATAACGCCGCTCTAGCCGCGCTCCCGGTTGACGGCGACGTTCTCGACGATCTACCTACCCAAATTGAAGAGCAAAGTAAGCTTTACATACTCTCTTCCCGCCCCCTCTCCCCTCCCCCTTTCTTCCTCTCCGCCCTACCCCCTACCCCGGGTACTAGGTACCTCTAACTTAACGTAGACGAGGTACGAGAGGCTTTCGAGGACCCGGAATCCGGACAGGGACGGCACCTTCTTAAATCTGTCATACGGCAGAGTACGAAGATTAAGTGTACGCGGGCGTATTAGGGCAACCAAAGGCATGAACTACGTCCGCGCCCCCGGGGCCCCGAGCCTTTTCATGACCGCGAGCGCCGCGGATCTACACTGGCTTTCTCTACTACTCCAAGGAGCATAGGATTCTTCGGGGTCCAAAGAAACCAATGTGCGTGTACACTACCGCGTCCTTGAAACTCATAGCGAATCCAATAGTCGGTGTATCCGAACTTCTCCTTGAGAACAATACGGAAGAAGGAATCTAGCCGCTCTGTAGCTAGATGTGGGTCCTCTCGTAGGAACTTCCGGGCATATTGAAACTGGATCCCTATATCACGGTATGACCGTGATACGAGGACCTTGCAGCAATATCTGGGGGGGCAAAATGGGGTGTTTATATTGACTGAAGAGCTAGATTACAAGATGGATCCGAAGGGTGTGAAAAGGTCTTCACGTCTCACGCATATCACGGAGTACACGTGACCTGGCATGTGACCTGTATACACTTATTCCTTCAACAGGGCAATCTTTTCCCGTTGTGTCGAATCCGCCTTCTCCCACGCATCGTCATAACCCAACGGCTAGATTCCTTCTTCCGTATTGTTCTCAAGGAGAAGTTCGGGTACACGGACTATTGGATTCGCTATGAGTTTCTTGAAGGACGCGGTAGTGTACACGCACATTGGTTTCTTGGACCCCGGAGACTCCTACGCTAGATCTCAGTAGCGAACAGAGTCGGAACGACTACGCGCGCTTTTGGAGACTACACCTGACGGCGATAACCCCCGATCCGATGCGGGTAGCCGCGCCTACGGCACATGGCGCTATCCAATCTAGGTCTAGTGAGGTACGGAACGATCTTGAGTTTCTCTCCGATATCGTTAATCGGGTACAAAAGCACAAGCGTAGCGATATCGGTTGTCCACGCCGCCGTAAAGGACAGAACCCCGAGAACGATTAGAAGTATGTACTGTCGATTCTACTTCCCGCGAGACCTTATCGACACAGCGGAACTCTCTACCTGGCGGAATCCCCGGTACCCGATGTTTTGCGCTAAGTCAAACGATACCGCGATGAACCATTATAGCCCTTTGGCAATTATGGCGTGGCGCGCGAACATGGACACTACGCCGTGTAATTCGATCCGGGTTGCCCTCGATTACATTGCGAAGTATTGTACGAAGGCGGAGGTCCCGACGGCGTCCTATACAGATATAGCTAAGAGTATCCTCCCGCATGTGTCGGATTCGAGACCGGTTGTCTCCTCGCGGCGAAGCTCCTTAATAAGCTTCTTACGGGGCGGGACTGGTCGGCGCAAGAAGCATGCTATCTCCTACTCGACCTTCCACTCGTAGAGAGGGTTCTCGGGTTGTCCTTACTCTCGATTGCCCGACCGAACAGGATCGAGACGCCGTAGAAGACGTACTGGATACGAACCGGCAATTTACGCGGCCAAGGAGAAGTCTCTACGTTAAGTATCTCGAACGAGACGTAGAGCACGAGGCTACTACATTGTTTACCTTCCTGCCCGGCACAATACGAACCGTCCGCAGCCTCAAAAAACTTGCCGACGAGGTCCGCGACCGGATTCTCCGTTATGTTCCTCGCTACCGTTTGGATCCGACTATGCACAAACAAGACGAATACAAGAACCTACAACCCAGACCTTTGATTACGTATTCCTATGCATCAACTTTTTTATTTCCTTTATTGATCACACCGCGGTACCTGACGTTCCCAAGTTCCAACACTCGCTTATCGTCTACGGTCTTTGAGGTAGTAAGGTACCTGTAACGGATCGTAAAGTAGGAGAGGCTCAAGACGCTCTGTTAATCACCATAAACGAGGACTACAAGCTAGAGAGGGAAGGAAAGAAAGAAAGAGAAAGACTGGAGTCTCTGCTGGTTTTGACCATACGGCTGGTCGTTC
>SRPX01000193.1:0-45682 GCA_018360215.1 Claviceps spartinae | reverse complement strand
GCCACGATGTGCAGACTCTGCGAGTGGAGCCGGGTTGCACTTCAGCCAATGAGAGTGCAGTTGACAATGTGAGTAATGAGCGATTCCGACACTAGGTTTCGATGGCAAATTCGTCGTTGAAAAGGGGTCTAAGCCTCAAAGGTACATAGGCAAGCCAGGAGCACCATTTTCCTCATCATAGTGACCCGTTCCTTCGACGAGCTTCCCGGGATACTCGTCGAGCTTACTATCAAATGAAGTCCTGTGAGTCCGTGACCTGAGAAACATGGCGTATGATATGCCAAAGCTCCGACCACACGTACAGCAATTGCGGTCGAAACTATAGTATACTAAGGGCTTGTACCGGCGTAGCTACGCTTACGGTTTTTCGCAACAGATGACCGCGAAGAGGCGCGGAAAAGCTATCAATGAACGGAATTCTAAAATAAAAGGTGTCGCGAGAAAGACAGAGAGATCTCTACTTCTGACCTCGTGAACTGGTTTGAGAAATTGGCGTGCAAGTTGCAACTGACATTCGACCTTCTTTTTTCAATGAGTCTCGAAATTGATGTGAGTCGGGGTCCAAATGAATCCGGGTTGCTCGCAGCGGGCGGTATTCACGAGTAGAAAGTCCACTTATTGATCAAGTTTCCATAACTCAACTCTTTTCTCAGCTTTCTAACAAGTGTACTAATGCTTAAATTCCTGACAGATTTGCCTAATCAGTCGCAATTCTCATCCAGGAAGTCAGTTTCACACGCTCACGACGCTCACCTCTTCAAACATCAAATATATCTCCGATGCCCTCCCCTCCGCCCCGCCTGATATCAACAATATCCAGCCTCCACCCATCCCAACGTGTCAAGCCCCGCTTGAGTTCTTTAATCCTCTCCAATCGCAGGTTCGACTCCTCTTCCTGAGCCTTGCGAAACGCGTCCTCGTCAAAGTCGAATTCGTCGTCCTCCAGCAACTCGTGATCGCCGCCGCCGCCAGCCAATGCATTCAGGCCGTTGGTCAAGAAGTCCCCAAAACCGCTGACGGACTGCTTTCTATGAGATGGATGGGACATGGACACTCCGGAGAGATCCACATCGTGAAACCCAGGGCTCGTGGCTTCCAGTTCGCGACGCTTCTCAATCCAGGCTCCGCTTCGTAGTTCATGAACTTCATGCTCGAGACTACGAATCACTTTCTTAAGACGCAGCCTCTCTTCGTTTTCGAGCTCGTCTACTCCCTCGTCATCGAGACCGGCACCGCCTTCCGTGGATTGACGGCTGCGCAGTTTGAGGTTTTCGGATTCCAACTTGTCGACCTGAGCCCGCAGATCTTGGGATTCCTTCTCCGCGCCCTCTTTCTCCTTTCTCATAGCCTGAGATCGCATGTCCTGCTCTTTATGAATCGTTGTCAACGTGGCTATTTTCTTCTCAAGGCCATCCACTTTTATTTCCAGGTCGGACTTGGCCTTGGTTGCCTCTTGCAGGTCGTGCTCCAGTGTCTTGAGCTTGGTCTCAGCGCTAGATCGCTCGCTACCTTCGCGAACCACTTTATCGGTCGCTCTCTCGAGATTTCGCTTCACGTCCTGTAGTTCGCGCTGAGCCTTACCGGCGGCTGCCTCGGCGCGTCCCAGCTTCTCTTCTAACGCAGTGACCTGCTCCTTTTCTGTCTCAGCCCCTGTTTCTTGTCGATGAAGGCGTGCCTTCAACGTCGAAATCTCTATTTCCATAGACTCTATTATTGCTGATTTCGCATCCAGATCCGCCTGGAGCTCCGATGGTTGCATGGCAGTAGATATCGACGGACGGTGGCCAGGGCCGGAGCTTCGGGAGACTTGTTGCTGCAGCTGTGTGTTTTGTCTTTGCAAGGAAGCAATTTCGGATCTCTGGTATATACAATTAGCTCATAAATCCACCGTATTTAAGGAGAAGAGCGCTGCCTACCAACTTCTCAACCTCACCTCCGGCTGTATTCTTAGATGACGACTCGACGTCACCTTCTCGGAGCACAGCAAGCTCGTCCTCGGCTTTTTGCCACCGCTTTTCTGCCTCTACAGAATCCTTCAGAAGCTTCTTGTTCTCCTTCTCAAGCTCCTCGATACGAGAAACTTGCTTTCTGTAGATTTCAGGCGCCGTGTCTCCATCTGGGCCAGAGGGGCCTGGCGACGGAGGTCCGGCAGTGCCAGTGCGGAATGACGTGGATCGCATTTTGGATTGTTGCGCTAACGATGGTGTACCTGTAGGCGAAACGTCCGCTGTCTTGTCGTCCTCGATAGCTTTCTCGTTGTCAGACGCGATGGGGTCGAGCGCTTCGATCTGGCCTGGCGGTGCGCCGGTTTCTGATGCGCCAGCTTGAGCCTGGTCTTCTACAGTGGACGATGGAACTTCGGAGACCTCGTCATCATCCTTCTTTGCAGCTATGGGTTTCTTGCCTTTCTTCTTCTTCAACTGCTCGACCTGTGACGCACGAGTTAGCTGGTCGCTCCGTCTGGACTGCGCCGGCAACAACCTACGCGCTTTCTGGCCGCGGCGATCTTTTCCTGACGCGCTTTTTCCTCGGCGTCGGCCATGGTGGCTCAAAAGAATCAACGAGATGCGATTGTTGCGCGGGTTCCGAACTGGTAATCTGATTTATCGAGTGCGAATAGGAGTGCACATGCAAGTGGTTGTCTTGACATGGTCGCTGGAGTAATTAGGTACGTGTCCCGCAGTATGTACCTACCGGCCCCATTTGGAAAGGTGGCCAGAGCTCGAATGCAGTGACGCACTGTGCACACGGCAACCCAACGGGGCGTACATACATAATGACTTACGCCAGAACAAAGATCGTCAGACAGGATGAATTCATCGGCGATGCAAAGCCTCAGCGAGAGGTCACGAAGTCTAGTGCCATCCAAATCCTGTGGCGACTTCAAGTCTGTCCCTAACATCTGGTGCACAACTGCTGATGCTGTTCCTTCTGCGCACCACTGCCAGAACGCTCCTTCCCGCAACCAATGAAATTTAACACGAGGTCACGGGCTGTCGATTGATGCCTTGGTACCGACCGACCTTCTGTATCGACCAACCCTATGCGTGCAGCGTCATCAGACTTGAACATCTTTCGCATCGATTGACGGGACTGATAAGTCATGAACCGAATAGGTGGAACAAACTCTCGAATCAGAAAACACTCAATCAAAGATGATCTTGCTCGGCAGAAAGAGCATTTCGCCAGGTCACGGATGCGGCGTGACGCTGCCAATGCGACTCTAAAAAATGCCAACGAACCAGCTGCTTCAGAGAGGCGTTCGCCTCGCGAATCCTTGTACTCGCGGCATTTCGGAGAAGCCTATCCCGCAGTCGACATACCGGTTATGAGTGGTGGAAATGGTCGACAAACATCAGACGCGCCCATGAGAAAGTGTGATAGAGGGTCTCCGCGACAGAGCCCAGTAAACCCGCCGCAAAAGAGGGTCCCTGAAATTATCAGTGATATGACGAGCATTGCAACGAAAAAAAGAAGACTTCTGAATCAGCTGGACTGGACGGGCGTGGCGGTACAAAAACCGCTACTCATCAACTACCCGAAGCCTTCCAAGAAGCTCCAAGAGAGTCACACATCCCGCAACTTACGCAAGATCCCCAGCCATGGTACGATCATGGCTCATATGGGTTCGCAGCCGGACAATATCAGAGTTCAAGTGGGGAGCCAAGGGTTTCGATAGAGTCAAAACGCCAATTCCCTCAGAAATTACAAAAGCTCGCAGGGTCATTCGTCCATAAACTCTTCCTGCACGGCACCGGTAGGAAACACGGGCAAATGGTCATCATCCAATAGACCTGTCGCTCAGCTGTCACGTCCAAACTTCACGGATGTAACGCTTCCGATCGAGTCGTCCAGCGGCAGCACGCACTCCGTCTGCTCGCAGACTTTGCCGCACATGCTCTGGTCAAACCAGTCATGTAGTACGAACAGCTCCTTGCCACGCGTAGGCACTTCTCCCCGGACGATAATCCATCCGCAGCCTCTGCGCGGCAAGCGATCAGGGTTGCTTCAGCTCAGATCGCCAAGCCCTGATTATCTGGGGAGCATCATGGAGTATGAAGACGACAAAGCCACGATGGACCATACCAACGATTGTCTCACACAGCCCAAGTATAAAAATTCAGCCTGTTGCAATAGTCGCTCATCACATATGAGTTGCCAGCCCACCAGCACTCCAATGTTGAAAACGAGCAATCACCGCGATTTGACATGTGAAACCAGTGACAAATCCCGGATCGGCCCGGAGCCTTCTTCTTCAACTTGCATGAAGTACCATCGACAGGAACTTCCCGATTTTATTCATCCGTTGCATTACGATGCAACTTCAGGGCCCCCACCGGAGTCACCTTTCATTGAAGAGAGGGCACATGGCGAACAAGGCCGGGTGATTAGGCGCGACTCGATAGCAAGGCAGCCGTCGCCGCCGCCGCCGCCTACTCCCGACATCACTTTCGAAGGTATTTCATTGTCTCTCTCGCCAGAACTGCCCCTGGAAATTGATCCGCAAGAGCTGCTGGACTTCTTGCGCGAGTTTGACCAAGATAGACAACGCTCAAAACAGGCTGTGAAGACCACGCTTGGCCCGCAGTCACCGGCGACTACCCGTGACAAGCATTCAACTCACGGAGGACAAAGCCATTGCAGACAGACTGAAGTATCAATGGCCAGTGACATCTCTGTGCCTCCACTGAGTCAAAAACAACCCAGTCAGCATACCACGCCACCTGATCACCTACATCCGCAAAGTCCCTCATTCTCGACACATGACTCCATCCCCAGCGTTGTCGTCAATCTCTCGAATTCGCCAACAGACGTATCTATACCCGAGTCCCGATACTGTCCGCCAGGGCCTTTTATCGGTCACTTCGCATCCGGACTGAGCACCAGTCCTTGGAAGGGTAAGAAGCGGCGGAAAAGGTTACGTCCAGACATACGCGCTCTGCCCAACTATGAGGATGATCCAATAGAAGAGGATATATAAAATCTGCGAATAGGCAAGGTACATAGACGAATAAATCTTATGTACTTCATTTCTGTTGGCTCGTGATAATCGTTGTTGCTAAAATGTGTCGCTTCTTAGACCTACCACCCACCTACCTGAGTCTCGTACTCGCTAGTACTTCGAGTCTATAGAGCTTTTCTCTACGCAAAACTATCCTTGCACGCGCTTATACTCCAAATATCGCGTGATAGAATATTGCGTTGTTGCGCTATATTTTCTCATCGATCTCATTTTGGCACAGCTCAAGTATACGCGGGCTGGGGTATGGCACTTTCACGAACGGGCGTCACGGCGGTGTGCATGGACAGGTTACAGAATGGTCCCTGTTATAGTTTCGATTCGAGAGAGCCTAAAAGGCGTCGTGGATAAAGCTCTGTAAGCCATACTCGCACTGTGCACATCGTAGGACTGTTGTAAGATGCCGAGTACAATCTTGAAAACGTGTACATGGCGACATGGAACTCCTCGCCATGGCCAACAGCTATCGTCTTATGTTCAAATTCGTACGTGGAAATGTCGTATTTATTCTCTTAGAGTACTTTTGGGAACTATGAGTCTGACAGTGGTATAGTAAGTAGAATACATAACAGACCATGCGGGTTTTACTTGGTTCAGCATTCGCAGGTCTATCACCATTGCCACGCCACCAGATCTGGTCAGCAGCAAAAGCCTGAAGGAATCTCCAGTACAGTAGCCGATGGGTTGCAGTCTCGGGAACCCCTCCACAACAGGCAACGATGCTGTCTTCCAGAAATCATCAACTAAATCGCAAGTCGTAGCCAGTGACTACTTAAGTCCACTAGGGGGTATCCAGCCAAAGTAGTGGAGTTGATAACACGGTGACAGTTGCGGCTCAGGTTTTCTTTCCCTGCGCTGCATTTGACGCAAGCTGTGCCGCGCGATAAGCTCGCAAGTAAAGCCTGTGCGCTTGAGATTGCTGAGAACGAAACAAATGTCCCAGTAAGTTTGTCTTGTCATTAGGACACTTGTACCC
Source organism: Claviceps spartinae (assembly GCA_018360215.1). Taxonomy (NCBI): domain Eukaryota; kingdom Fungi; phylum Ascomycota; class Sordariomycetes; order Hypocreales; family Clavicipitaceae; genus Claviceps; species Claviceps spartinae. Next base: position 39,686 of record SRPX01000193.1, on the reverse strand, counting down.
GTTCAGCCGAATGTTGATCCTGTTGAGGCACTTGGGGCACCTCCACCAAGTCAACGACAGACTTTCCTCGAGCCACTTTTCGTCCACCTTGCTCCCTCGCTTCTGGATATTCTCCTTGTGGAACTCCCGCAGATGATCTCTGAAGTGATCTAGTCTGTGGAAAGAATTCTTTCGGCGATTGCAATGAGGATAGTCGCAGTTAAAAGACGCTTTCTGGTCTTCCGCCGCGTGGCGGTGTTTGTAGTGTCTGTCCAGGTCTGCTCTTCGCTTGAACGGTTTGGAGTTGCAGCCTGGATAGAGACAGCAGACGGGATAGTCCCTGTTGGTTGGTGATCTAGAATTACTCGTTAGCAGTGCCAGCTTACACGGTGTGCAATCTGGATATCAAATAGCCATGACGTAGTAACGTACGTTGATGGTGTTGTCGAAGCGCTTGATAAGAAGGGAGAGGAGGCCAATGATGACCGCAATGACGATGAGTCAGTCCGTTGGTCCTCGAATGGAAATCGTGATGCAGGCACCTTCGATATCAAGTCAATGTTCGGGCTCTGTCGTAACAATGCGGTGGCAGAATACGATTGTGCGTAGCTGTTGGTGGGTGAAAAGCATCCAGACGAGGCGGGACTCTGAGAGTAAGTGTGACGCGGGCTGTCTATATTGGGAGAGGCCGGCATGGATACGTCATGAACGATACTGTTCTCTAGATCAGAATGGCAAGATTGTGATGGTGAGTATTTGCGGTCGTACCTCGACGGTGGTTCTGCTGATGCTTCGCCGCTTGGTGCAATATACGGCGAGGTCGCGTCGTACTCCTGCCGATGAAGGCCATCTTGGCTGTCGATGGCGAACAATCCAAATGGATCGGCGTCGAAGGGCAAATAAGAGGAAAGGATATAGTCTTCCATTGTTTCTCTGCAAAGCGAAGTCTGTCCTGATTCTTGAGACGATATAAAAGATGTGAGGTGAAAGGTTCTTGGTTGCTAAGACAGTAAAAATTTGCCGCGGCAACATTTGTTTTCGTTCTTTGATACACACAACCTCAGACTAGGGCGTCCGGGTGGTCTTTATACACCAACCAGAAAGAAATTCATTTATATTGAGTTGTTTTAAATCTCGGCCTAGACTCGAAAGGAGGGGGGGTGAGTTCAAGGCGGCTGACATGCCGCTCAGGTTACTCGAGATGAGAAGAACCAGTAAGATAATTTGACCTATGACCTGTTACCAGTACAAAATTCATGTCGACAACGATGGAGCCGGAGGTTTCGAATGAGTCACCGAGAGTGGCCATCGGAAAAGAGCCGCAGTGGGAATGATATGCTCGAAGACATTGTGCAATTAGTGCAGCACAACACACATGTACAGCGCGACTTGTATGACAAGACATACCAATATAGCACGGAAGAGGGGAGAAGTAATGCGAGCACTTCCAGAGCGGCTAACACTCTCATACCGTAATGGCAGACTCGTAGATTGCCGCGCAGATGCGCATGTGTGGTATGTGTAGTGTGGCATGGCGTGAACGTATACGTGTAATCGATGAATGGCGAGAAGGGGAAAGAGGATACAATGTAGAGGATGCTTAGTGAGCCACAGAAACATCAGCGACCAGGCAAGCCTTAGACGGCTCAGACTCCCGAGCCACAAGAACGCGGGAAAGGGTCCTCGGCCGGCAAGGCTGAGATAGACAAGCCGAAGGCTGCAATTGATACATACCGAGGAAGCTAATTCCGGCGGGAGCTACTCATTGGCGCAACATGGTAATCGAGGAAGCGTCGCTAGAGGTTGGCCGCTGCATTGCCGGGAGCCAAGGCAGCCCTTTGACCTTTGATTTGCAGGTATAGTGAATAGCATGTCGTGACGTTGCTTTTCGTAAGGAAGACTGGTGGTTGTCTGGCTGCAAAGCGTCAGACTGTGAGAAGACTTCCCTCGATGAATGCTGATGACGTCCAGTGAGCAAGCGAAACGCGTTGGCCGACAAAAATCACTAAAACAGTCTCCCTACGATACCCATGCTTGCTTTGCAAATTCAATACCTCCCTCCGAGGGTCCGAGATGACGGGTCTGTTTCCTAAGTTTGGCAACGAGACGAGGCTGAATGTCTTGGACTCGTGAGTCGTAAGTCGTGACAGTGCCACTGACAAAGTGCAACCGCAACCCCGCAATCGGTTTGCACCCGGTCATCGATGTTGAAGTGACATGTCAGAACCGCATTGAAGCCTCCAAGTTCCCCGTTCCCAGGCCCCCCCCCCCCCCCCCCCCGCCCCCCCCCCCCCCCGGCACAAGTCCACAGCCTACAGGTATCGAGTCGGATCGACCATCGTCGGTTTGCTGTCCATGAAACTGCAGAACTGCACTGCACTTCACTGCACTTCAGGGCGGCTACAGCAGCGCGATGAGTGGCCTTGCACCATCCTTGCACCCCCCATTCAAAGCCCGCAGACGCCTCCATGCACTCGTCGCTCGTAGTGTAGCCTGTAGGTATTAGGTATTCTTTGGGCAACGCGATCACAACATGACATGTACATAACATGGTATCTGTATCACGTATGTATCCGTCACACGAGGCTTTCCGGAACAGCAAAAACCGAATCCCAATTCGACAACACCAGCTCATGTGTTGAGGACTTCGAGAGTGTCGTCAGCCGGGCCCAGCCGGTCAGGACTCAGACCGCTCGCTGCCTGTCAGACCGAGCTGTCTCTAGCACCGAACTTCACCGGCGGCGTGCCCTCGTCATCGACCAGAGCGATCAAATTCTTACACCTTCAATCTATGGTTTTCAGTACGCACAGGGGCTTGAACCTCGTTACAGGTCTATCATCCCGGCATTATGAGCATTGAGCACACACCAGTGACACCACTCTGCCTCTCCCGAAAATTAGGCGCTGAGTGGCCAGTTCTTCATTCGGATTGCATAACAAGGAGCTTAGGATTTGCTGGCTACCTACCTGTATGGGTAGGAGGGTGGCGGTGGTTGGTCCATCTACGATAGCCGGTCGCCTACTCGTGGGTGTAACCTAAAAAGGACACCCATTAGATATACATACATACATACTCCGTAGTGGGTGTCCTTTTTTAGGATGTATGTAACTCGACGGGCCTAAATCAGGCCAAGAAGGTTAAAGGTAAAACAAATTCAGACTTCAAATCAAAGAATCGCTCGCCTTGGTTGGGAATACTGTCAGCAAGAACGACGAGAGGGCCCTTCGTTTCATGTATGTATGTACATACATATCTTTTTTTGTTCTGGGGGCTCTTTTTGGTTTCGTCGCGCTTATCTTCCCACTTTTTGTCGCGCTTATCCTCTTTGTACCCTGCCTCTTTCACAGCCACCTTAGGACCCTGACGAGGCGGAATGTACATACATACATCTTACTACATCTCACCGAAACACTTTCCTAAAAGCATCTCTCAAAAAACAAGTCAAATCTCACCAATCAGCAACGGAATCACGGAACACGCGTTTCGGCCACGTTTATCATCGCGCTGACTACTCATGCACTAGGGTGTAAGTATATCTTGTACAGAGATAGAAATGATTGAACTTATCCGCACTGGCCCCGCCTCGTAGGCTGATGGCCACGATCCTGGAACGCCAAACCAAGTGAAAGGCATCAGCGAATAAAAATAACATGTAGAGTAGCAAGAGCAACACACGGCACAATGTAGCGCTCTCAATTCCCTTTGCCAAATCATGACGTTTCTTTATACTTCATCCTCGAGAAACTTGTATGCAAACTTGAACTCCGCTTTCCTTCGATTCATCCTACGTAACACCATTCAGTATTGTAGGATAAAAACAAACCAAAAATGGAGGAGGGGAGGATTTCGGACTAGTCGTAGGAGTCGCGCATCTTTCACGGAGGGAAGGGCAGTAGGGGAACAAGGACGCACCATGTACTCTCGTAATCAAAGAAGCGATATGTCCCTTGTTCATATTCCTCGGTAATATTCTTCGGCTCCTCATGTCGCTGGAACCATGTTTGGTACTGCTTGTGAAACCGCCAGCTCTGCTCTTTAAGTGCCTTGGCAGCATGATATTGCTGCGGCGTGCCCTGTCGGTAATAGAAGATATAGAATAGGGTGTCCGTGTCTATTCTCGAGAACACACGAGGGTCGTTGAGGACAGCAAGCTCTTCGCGGGGAAAGCCTGACCCTGTTTGTGGCACCGGGTTGGCGGGTCGGTACGTCGAAGGAGCTTCAACATCTGCTATCTCTGGAAGAAGCTTGTGGCCAGCCTCCATCATACGCAGCGTGGCTTGGGACAGTGGATGCGCTCGTCGATTCCGTGTTATCTCATATGACTCGACGAGATCGTGCAGAGACGAGGGCAGGTGGTAAATGGACTCCTCCTCCGATTCCTCCACTATCGGCTTGATCCCGTTGGCGGCACCATTTGTTGCGCCTTGAGAAGGAAGTCAATGTGGTCAGCAGTGAGGAGAGACGATGTGATTTCAACAGGTCTGGAGTGACGGGTTTTCGGTGCGGAACTTTACCGGATGAACTTTCTGCAGACTCGATGGGCGGTTGCTTCCCGGCTGCCTTTGATCTCTTCGACTGCCGCGTGCTGATGGGTATGTCGAATTCAGCGGGTGGTGCTGTGGCTGCTCTGGGCTCCATCTGTGCCGCCGCTGGCTGTACAGCGGTTGCTGCAGGTGAGTTGGATGCGCTTGGCCGTGACTGTGCGGGAGGTAAAGGCGTCACGCTTGATTGCCCTGGTGGCGGCGGCAGTGGAGATATTCCCACGTTGCCTTTGTCGTTTGCTGCGGCAGCTGCGGCAGCAGACGCATACTTGAGGCCTTCGCCCGCAGGTCTCACCGGTGCTGCTGCTGGCTTCATCCCCGTTGCGCCTGGGCCACTATTGCTAATCGTGGGTAAAGGTGTATGTAAGGTCGCCAGGGCAGGTAAGGGTGACTTTGTCTGGAGAGACGATTTTCGGCCTGACGAATCCGCCTCCTTCTGGGCCTTCTTGGATCCCTTCGCCGGTATATCAGGGTCCGCTGTGATCTCCTCTTGCACAGAGGCCGCATCTTGTGATGAGCCCTTCTCGTTCTCCTGAGTCATGCCAAAAACACCCTCGTCTTCTTCCAGGTCAAGCTCGTCATACATTTCTTCGTCCTCTACGTAGTCTTCTGTTGTACCGTCCGTAACGTAGTATCGGATGTTCTCTTCTAAACCATTCACTTGCTCTGTCTCGACGCCGCCGTTTTCGAGGGACCTTCGTATCAGCTCGAGCTTGCCCTGATGCCATTTATGCCGCTCTATTATTCGTTCGATCTCGGTCAAGCGTTCTGCTTTTGCTGTTTGTGACTTTCCCTTTTTCATCGTCGCTTGTATCGATTCGCTTTCGGCTTCGAGGGCTTCGATCTGCAGTTCGAGTTCGTCGACCATGCTACCTAGAAATTCGCCAGCTTCGACCTTGGCTTGCTCTTTGGGGTCCAGTTTCGCTGCCGCGGATAGTCCTTCTTTGGAGTATGCCTTGGTTTTCATAGCTTTCTCGACGGCTTTGAATTTCTCCATTTGCTACGGCGCACAAACAAATGCCTCGTCAGTGTGTTTTGGCCATTTTAGGGTCATGTATCCAGCAAAAGGAGAGCCAATAAGCAGCTTGTATTCAGAATAGCTGCCCTAGAAGAGCTCTCCACGTTATATATTTCTTTCGATGAGAGCACCTACCGTTTCGATTAGCTTGCGATGCTCTAATAAAGGAGCTTTGTCCTTTATGTCGTTGCTGGCTGCCCATGTTTTGATTTGATCGCGCAAGCGCTGGAGCTTCTTGATTTCTCGCTTGAGGTTGTCCTCCAGTTTCTCTTTTTGAGCAGGATTGTTGGACTGTTCGATCTTTTCGTAGATGGCCTCAAACTCGGCGACTCCTTCGGCCACCTTTTTGAAGCACTTGTCTACTTCTTGTTGTAGCTTCCTTGCCGCCATTGTGTATGTTTTCCTAGTTTCCTGTCTTAACTTCGCCGCTCGTATTTTCGTTTGCAAATAGCTGTACGGCCTCAGCTGTGAGGTTGGGGAACGAGATGAGCGTCGAGCGTCGAGCGTCGAGAGACTTCGCTGCCCTGTCGCCTTGTCGCACAGAGTGAATGAATCGAATAGAGATTCGAGCAGGTGCAGCTCGTTCGCGCAAGTTTCTTTGGTAACTAAGCAAAAGCTCCTCCAGGGGAAGGGACTTGGGCGCGGCGTTATCTGCTCGGCAATGCAGGCTGTGAGTTGTGAGGTTTGGTTTCGTTCCATTGACGTGACAGATTGAGAGATGGGAACGTCGCCAATCGTGTGGCTGGCTACCTAGCTGCTCCACTGTTCCGTCCTCCGCCCGGAGCTGTGAAGTTGTACCTAGGTACATAGATATGCACAGGTACCACATGGTCCATGGATAACGGCTTCAATCGATTGTGCATTCATCAGGGTAATATTCAAGAGGACTTTCGAATTATGGTCGCTCAACAAAGTCCAAGTTTATTCTTGTTTGTTCGCATAAATTTGGTCTTTTTTAGGTGACAGTGTTGCTGGAATTAACCTTGCTACATAGGTATATGTACGAGACTAGGTACCTAAGGTAGACCTCAGGGATGGGATCTCAATGCTCATTGCTCGCAATCACATGACGCCGACCAAACGAATCCGGCCAAGTCAAGCCAATCTGTCGATAACGTGCCAAGCAAGGCAACGGATGCTCCTCTAAAGTCCAATACCATAACTAGTCTCCGTTGCCATTGGAGGATCCAGTACAATCATATTGTGTCTCTATCGCGTTTCTTAGACTTGTTTGACGTTGAGGAAATTCTTCTGTCCACTTGCGTTTTCGCCCTTTGATCCTGGTTATTCTTATCATCACACAATTGACCGGAACAAAAATGAAAGGTGCGTGTGGTGCATGTCCACCGGCACTGCAGACAGTGACTTGACTTCTAACGACCTCATTGCCTTTACTCTGTCACGTAGCCATCATTCAAAGGGTGCTCTCGGCCTCTGTCACGGTCGACAAGGAAGTCGTTTCGTCTATTGGCAAGGGAGTGCTCGTCTTTGCTGCCTTAGCACCCGGTGATTCTGAAAAGGAGGCTCAACAAATAGCCAACAAGGTCCTCAAAATGAAGCTTTGGGACGATGAGAAAGGTGGCAGAGTTAGTTTCGTCCTTCTTTTCGTGCGCCCGTTACATTGCATGATCACTGTGCCCAGCACTGCTGATCATCATGGCATAGTGGAAACAAAGTGTCATGGACATCAATGGCGAGGTGCTCTGCGGTATGGTTTGTCGTCGGCGCCTGTGGATTTCCCAAATAGGTAGTTGTCTGACAGACTGGCATCAGTATCACAGTTTACTCTCCTTGCGCGAACTAAAAAGGGTACGAAACCCGACTTCCATGGCGCAGCATCGCCGGAGGAGGCCAGCCGCCTGTACCACTTCTTTGTCGACGCGGTCAAGCAAGGCTATCAAGCGGAGCGTGTCAAGGACGGCAGATTTCAAGCCATGATGAAGGTGGCTCTAGTCAATGATGGACCGGTAAGCTTGCTGGAGTGTGCTTCCGTCGTGGCAGTACTAATTGACAAGTCATAGGTGACTCTTGAACTGCAGGCAGGGACGGATGCGAGCGGTGACTGTGGTAAACCGGCTAGCTGAAGTATGTATGTATCCGAAACACCCCAGGCGAGAACATTAAGCGGCTGGCAATTCGTCCCCCGAATATAGGGTCATTGACAAAGCAAGTCATTGATCAGGGACAGTAAGCATGCGCCGTTCTCGGCAACACAGAAAATGGCCGCGCTTAGGTAGATAGAGTAGTTTTGTGCTCGCGGGTCGCGCGATGCCAATACTTGTGAGCGCGATACAGATACACACGAGACCAGGATACCGCACCAGTAAGTGAATAGAAGCAGGACGAATAGCACGTTATTCACAATGCGGGCAAACGGTACCGTCGCCTGTAGGCTGTGACTCCCTCGTTGTGAAGTGTCACGACTCACGACAACAACCCAACCATTGCCTCCAAGTAGGCATTGGCGCGTGATTCTGCATCAGACTAAGACTCCTGGCATCCTGCTCAACGAACGGAAAGAGGCTGTGGCCTCTTAGGTCATGAGGAAAAAGAAGCGTGCATAGCCCGGAGGACATGCCTGTAAGTTGTACATAATTTGAGGATGCAGGGCTGAAGTTATTGAACCTTGGGTTGCTGAAGTAAATAAAATTGTCCACCTACCTAATCATATCTTGCTTGGTAGGTATGTACCAGGACGTCGCATTATTCTTCACTGCTACATACGGAGTACAACTGCTGACGGACAGTCTTCAACTTTAAAGCAGGGTGAATCATCATGATTACCAACGCACACGGCTGTATCCCCTTAGTGGTCTTAACCCTCACTTCAGGTCACGCGCTCCACACCCCCCCTGCTCGATGGTCATGACTTCAAATGACATGGATAGTGGAAGAAGTTTGTTCCCCGCCGAGGTAGCTTTTTGTCACTCGAAAATTGCCGGTACTTCTAGCTTTGCGCCAATTTTGCAGTAGGACCTATGTACCCCTCATCATGCTGCAGCGTGATTGGCTACAATCCCCTGTCAGTGACCTGAAGTGAGGATTAAGACCGCTAAGGGGATACGGAGTACATACGTACCGGTAACCACAGGCAGATGCACGTAGCGGCTGCACATGCGCAGGTCTGAGGTAGCTCTCGTCAATGTTTGCTGGCCACCAGGTATTTGCTGCCATTTGTACTCTGATAGATACATACGGAGTATGTACGGAGTACAGAGAGGTACAGAATGTAGATGCTCGCTGGCATGTGGTCCCTTCCCTGGAAACTAGAAACTTCCACCGAGCAAAGTGGGACTTGAGTCCACCACCAATATCAACCTCCGCCATATCACCATCTCACCTCGCACGAACAACGCACAACATACACCACAATACCCGAATACACGTTATTGAAACGGGCCCTGAGGTTTCGTCGCCAACATTTTCCAATTCGTGCTACACAACACGCACTTATCTTCCCCCGCTATTGCTGAACTCTGACCAGAGCTGTCAACATCGGATTCACTGAGCAGAACACGTAAGTCACCGGTCAAAACGCTTGCTACCTACCTACCTACCTTGCACTTCTGGCTGCCTTGGCATAATCAACTGCCATCGTTGAGGCATTGCATCACGCCAGTTTCTCGTGTTCTCGTATACTCTCAACGCTGCGGCGCACCTGAGTTTGCACACGACTCTTTCCCGTCTTCCCCTCGTACCTCGCAGTAGTCTTGGAACCCGTCTTGTACTTTCGGGATTCTCACTAGCTGTGATTATCGCATAAACCAGGACAACAATCCCGTTCGAGTGCAACTTTATTGTACTGAATACGGTGCTGACTGACATATGTTCCCTTGGCCTTGCAGTCTATTTATGCAACGTGTTCCGCGGCTTGTTCCTGGTCTTCCATCTGTCTTCTCTTCTACACAAAAGGTGAGAAGCGAGAAGGAATAAACCTACGAAAATTACTTCGTGGATACCGTTTCCCCATACAAGGAACTCGGCAAATCATTTGAGGCCGTCACATATCCTCCAGCTGTCGTTTCTCTCCTTGGACTAAATTCACTCTCACTTACCTCGCAAGACAAAATTCCCCACAGAATCTCTCACAATGGCGGCGGAATCTTCAGAGCGACCTCGCGTCTTCTTTGACATCTCGATTGGCGGCAAGCCTGCTGGCCGTATCACGATGGAGCTATACTCTGACGTGGTGCCTAAGACGGCTGAAAACTTCCGCTGTCTCTGCACCGGCGAGAAAGGAGACGGAAAATCCGGCAAGCCTCTTCACTACAAGGGCTCCATATTCCACCGTGTCATCAAGCAGTTCATGATTCAGGGTGGTGATTTTACCGCTGGCGATGGCACGGGTGGGGAGTCCATCTACGGCAACAAATTTGAAGATGAAGCCTTCACGTTGAAGCATGAGAAACCTTTTTTGTTGTCTATGGCCAATGCGGGACCTAGTACGTCTACCAAGATTTCCTCCACTCTGCTGCCTTAGACCAATTAAAGATCTTACAATAACGCTGTCTCGCCACCAATGCCATTCACATGACGCTCTTGTACACTAACCCGACTACAGACACCAATGGCTCCCAGTTTTTTATCACAACAGTTGCCACTCCCCATCTGGATGGCAAGCACGTTGTCTTCGGCGAAGTTCTCAACGGAAAGTCCCTCGTCCGTCATATTGAGAACCTCAAGACAGAAAGCGGCGATAAACCCACCAAGGAAGCCGCCATTGTCAACTGTGGCCAGCTTGTGGGCGAGGAAGCTCTCCAAGCCGACGTCAAAGAGCCCGATGAGACGGGCGACAGTTATGAGGACTATCCTGAAGATGTCTCAGACACCCTGGATGCCCAGACTGTTCTCAAAATCGCCACAGAATGCAAGGACTTTGGCAACAAGGCTTTCAAAGAAGGCCGCCTGAGCGTCGGTGTCGAAAAGTACGAAAAGGGCCTCCGATACCTCAACGAAGAACCCGATCTGGACAACGAGCCCCCTTCGACCAAGCAATCCCTCGATGCTCTGCGGTTTTCCCTCAACAACAACGCCGCTCTCTTGAGCATCAAGCTCGAGGCCTGGGACGAGGCCATTCGTCACGCCACCTCTGCGCTGGCCGTTGCCGGCTCCTCTGACGCCGACAGAGCAAAGGCGCTCTACCGCAGAGGAGTGGCCCACTCCCGCACCAAAGATGAGGAGAGCGCCCTGGCGGACCTCGCGGCCGCGCACAAGCTTGCCCCCAATGACGGCCTCATCACGAGCACGCTCTCAACCGTCAAGTCACAGGTGGCGGCCAGGGAGGCCAAAGAAAAGGCTGCGTTTAAGAAGTTCTTTTCTTGAGCGCGATTACAACTTTTCTTGCATTCGTGCATGGGGTTTTGCGATACGAGATAGATGAGTCATTGTGTATATAGAATAATGGATGGGCGCGGGGGTGTGGTGGGTATAAAGCAAGATCAATCAAAAGTGAACGCGAATCTCCCAACCCGACAAACTCCGCGCAGAGTACCACAAATAGAATAAAACATCAAAACGAATACATCATGGCTACTTCTTCAAATGTGGCAATGTCATTCATCCAGACAGTTCCCATTGCCGAACGTTGGAGGGGCAATGAGAGACAGAGTCGACATTGAGGCCAAGGACATGAAATACATACATGCCTACGTGGCTACGGGGGGTAAGTAAGCCTGTCTTCGATCAAGGATCCGGGCACGGGGACCACCATGCAGTCACATGCGCATCTTCTGAATCTCCAACCTCCATCACAAAAGAGATGATGAGTATATTCTTTTCCCCAAGATCAACACAAAGCCCAGCCCCTCAACAGAAAAAGCGCTAGCCACCTACCTAGATCCAGATAACAAGTCCAAAAAAAAAAAAAAAAAAAAAAAAAAAAAAAAAAGAGAGAGAGAGAGAGGGAAAAAAAAGAAAACCGCTTTCCCATGCCCACTGGACAGACACCCAACTCAAAGAGTCTCAATCACAAGAATTCCCCCCAAAAAAAAATCTCTATGAAGGATGGAAACCACAAAGGCCAGCCAGCGCGTCAAGTCAAGTACCAAAAAAACACCCAAAACTCATACACCCACCATCCATCTATTTATGTCCCTTCGAGTCCGGGCTCTCTCCCCTTCCACCTCCTATCCTCATAATCCCATTCAGAATAGTCCTCCCCACCTTCCCATTCTTACTCTTCGTACCGCGTTCTATCCCACTGACCTGACGCAGCCCACTAGCCTTCCTATTATCGAGGCCATCCCTCCCGCGACGCGATTCCCTACTCCGCCGGCGTGCATAGCGCGCATCGCCGCCGTCGCTGCCAGAACTACCTGGTGGGCGGAAGTCGCCATCAGTAGCCACCACAGGGAAAGAATAGGGCACGCTGAGAGACTCGATGAGGGTGGCCTGCTCGAGAGAATCTGCTAATTGTTCTGCGATCCCAAACGAGGCAGCTTCGGCGGCTCGTCTGCGTTCCACGTGTGCCAGGCAAGCATCAGCTCGTTTCTGTAGCCGGAGGCACAGTTCGTTGAAGAGGAGTAGTTCACCGTCTGCTTGGCTGGGCCGGACATCTTCGGAACCTACATCTACCCAAAGCCGGACCAGACTGGCGAGGCTTCTAGCCTGGTCAATTAGGTACGGCAGGCTGAGGGATCCCTCCCTGGCGGTTGGGCCCAGGCGGCCAAGCATAGTGATGGGCGTGCTGTAGGCAGCTGGGGCACTCTTCACGCGCTCGCGTTCGGCAGGAATTCCACAAACCTGATCGATATAGTCTCGGAAGACGGGACGTTGCGTCGTGAGGAATCGATTCATCGGCTCCATCCATTCTTCGCGCTTGCCAAACGTGGACATGTTGGACATCTTCTGTAGGACCTTGGCAATCAAGGTTAGAGTGCGTTGTGCACGTGGCCGAGGATGATCGCGCAAGAGGCCAAAGAGTTTCGGTGACAGAATCGCGGGACAGATGAATCGGAGGAACAGAAAACCGGAAACGGCAGTATATGCGACGGTGCGGAGGAAATCGCCGTAGCGATCCTCGGCAACGGCTCGAATATACTTGAGAATGTGTCTTAGTTCGTCCGGTAGCAAACGCGCCGATTCGGCGATACAGAGCCATATCTCGCGGGTATAATGGGTCAAGCGGCTCCATCGCTGGTCCAGGTCTGCGCTACCGGCGTGAGGAAGCCTGCTCGTGTCAACTTCGCAGTCCGGATTCACCTCGTTAATTTCAATAATCTTTTCTTGAAGCACCTCTTCCAAATATTCTACACCCAGGCGACGCATGTGAAATTCCAGGGACTGCGTCAACAATGTATTCCCACGGAAGAGAAGATTAGCTTCGCCAGCAAGGGACTTGCCCATGTCTCGCACGAGTAGCTCACGATCACTGGCCGACTCGATCGACTCGTCAGATTTGACACGTCTGCTGAACCGGAATTTCTTGATGGACGTTTGGCTGCCGATACCGTCGATTTCATCTTCCACCAAGGCCATCAGCCACTCACGGGCCTTTCCAGACGCTTGGAAGATATTGAGGAAGATCTCGGCAAGGCGACGTAGCTGACCAGGGAGCCAGGCTGAGATCATGGTGGTGAGCCCTGAGGGAAAGCGATGTAAGGTCTCGGATAGTGCGTCGTACTCCTTGGACAATAATGATATTTGTTCCGCGTGTGAAATCTTGATAAGCATAGATCCGATCGTCTGTTGTCTTTCGTCCAGAATCTGCAACCAATCCTCGTGGTCTTTTCCCCGCTGAAGCTTATCCAACGCGATGTGAACTGTACCGTACAAGTGCTCCTGTATTGCATCAAGACGCCCGCTGCCGTTGGATGCAGCAGTTGCTGACGCAACGTCCGAGTTTCCATCCGTTCGCTTCAACACAATGGACACTTCCTGCACTGTGTGCGGTAGATCAGTAAATTCGCAGTCTTCCCTCCAGTATGGGTTCTTTGTTGCGACCTTGGTCGCTGTCCTCGCTCGCACTTCCCCGTCGAGAATTACCTCGGCCACGTAGTTACCAACTAGAGGATCGTTTTGTTCGGCGCTGGCTTTTGAAGAGTGTGAATTTTTATCACATGATGATGACGACGTTGGTTGCCTGTACCCGTAGGGGCATGCCTGAACTTTTGCTTCCGTGACTCGCACACCCACCGTTTTCTCTATTCGGAACGTCTCCTCAGTTGCGTCTGTTCGAAGAAACGTTTCTTCGTCGTTGATCATGTCCTCCAAGTCGGCCACCTCGTGGATGGAATCTCCGTCGTTGAGATCAACCTTGTACAACTCGGGCGCGGCAAACGCTCGCAGGAGCACAAACCAGACTTCAAACTGCACTCGATTGTCCAAGGCAAGGTAGACGGGGCGGAATATTGAAAGCCGGGTGGCTGTGCTGGCGTATATGGGAAAGATGGCAAGACAGTAGTCTTCATCTAACACGGTGTGGTCTAGCTGTTGGATGGCACAGCGCGATAGCTGTGAGAGATGAATGACGCAGGGCGAGGCAACTTCATGTTCCGCGAGGAATTTCAATTCGCCATTGTCCTGCAGGATACTGGAAATATGCCTCCACGATGCGCCATGTGAGAATGCGTCTCGAGTAGACGACCGCTGAACCAGGTCGTTGGCGGACGCAGTTGGCCCCTTGTCCCACAACAAGACATTTCCGACCTTGATGATTGCTGCAGGTTTGGATCCGTGTCCGGACGTACGCCGCTTGTTGATGGCTGGTCCAAGTGCACTGCTGCTGGCAAGACTGCTGCTGCTGATGCTCGCTCCACCTCCGTTTTGAGCCCGGAAGGCTGGAGTGCTTGTCTGCTGCCAACACAGTAAGGCTGCCAACCACAGATTCAATTCCTCATGAGCGAGCGATCGGATAATGAGCTCCTTTGTCGACCCGCTGGCTAGTACCTCAAGACACTCACTCCCATCTTCGGCGCACTCGACAGGAAGAACGATGCAGCCGCGCAGATCGTTTATGAGTGTCGTGTAAAATGGCCCTTCTAGACCTGAGTTAAACATGAGGCACCCCTTCTCATCGTCGATGTAGGCGACACCGCTGTGCCAAGTTTTGGCGCCGGATTCTGACAGATACTCAATGTCTCCTCGCATCCGGCCACCAAGCGTCTTCATCAACATGATCAATTTCGTGGGCTCCGATGTATCTATAGGGACAGGAAAGCAATCGATGCAGGGATAAGGTGCGGGCGCGGGAGAGGAGGGGCGAGACAGCTGCCGCTTCAAGAGACGTTTGCTCGCTTTCCGATCCTTCTCTCTGGATTTGGAAGGTGTTGCCGATGGTACAAATGGCTCTTGAAGTCGGCCATGCGCATCCATTGCATGCATTGGCGACCTTTGTCCGTCGAGTAATGGTTGTGACGCAGAGGAGCTGATACTGCTGACTCTATGTCTCTGATCAGTCACAGTAGGGGCACCACGATGTACTAGCATGATGGTATCCAGCGTTCTCGTTCGAGGTCGCACACCACTACCGGCACCAGGGCTCCTTTGCTGCTGTAATTGGGCGGCCGGCCGAGACAATGCTTGAGGCGAAAGAGGAGGTCCGGGCATTGTAGCTATCGTAGGCGTCGTTGCTGTGACCGGCGAGGAGCAAGATGCATCGCCGCTTGACTCTGCGGAGTCGTCGTTGAAGAGTGTACCCTGACGTCTAATTGTGGTAGTTTCTGCTATGCCAATGGAGGAAGAGCCTTGCAGCTGTGGATCGCGGGACAAGGATGTAGGCTGCGCAGCCGGGGCATTTGTTGAAACCTGGCCAAACACGACACTGGCATCTAGCCTTGGCCCGTCCAGAACATGATTAGGCGAGACAGGACGCAAGAGACTGGCCGAATCGATGGGAATTGGTCTGAGGGCAGATCGTAGAGCGGATGCTGCAGCCACTGCTGAAGCAGAAGAAAGATGGCCGGAGGTGTCGCGCAACGAGGCTTTCGGCGGGGAGGGAGGTGGGATGGTAGGATGTGAGGGGTTTTGCATTTGTTCCGTCGTCAGCGACTCTCGTTTTAATCTGGTTTCATCGCTGCCTCCAGCAAAGTTCGGTATTCGTGGCACCATGTCTGACGGCGGTACTGCTATGCCATTTCCTGATTTGATACACGAAGTTTAGAACAGCATCGAGAGCTTTATGCGCTCCAGGCCGAGTTTCCGCAGCTTTGCGTCTCACAAAAGCCCAGCCGAATGAGAAGGCCAGCACGTTTCCGTGCGCGTCGAATGGACAGTGCAGTGAAGTATGCCGATGAAGACGTTATGCTTGCGGTGAGGCAGCAACGTGGTGGTTGTAAATTTTGAGCCAAAGCAGCACCATCGGCAACAAGCTCGTAGCGTTGTGTATATCAAGAGGCTATGCTGTTGAGTGTATGATCGTCAATTTGGGCGGTTCGACTCGTGGCATTCGGTATTATACGATCGACGGAGCTCGTCCTCGGAATATCACGACGGTTGAGAGCGATGGTCGTTGTCGGAGTCGAAGAGTGATGGCGAGAGTGATGTAGCTGAAAGTCGTCGCGGGATTATCTGAGACTGTATGAGGGGAAAAAACGAAAGACTAAAGTCTGGATCAATTAGAATGTCGAATTGTCTAGAAAGATGGACAGAAGAGTTTCCACGTGCTGAATTGACAACTCGACTCGACTCGACTTGACAGGACAAGGGATTTCCTGGTCAGTGGGACGAAGGGCGAGATTCCCAAAATTCGAGAGGACCAAGGTCTTTCGTCGATGGGGCCAGGCCTGGCAAAGACAGGTAGCTGGAACTCCCGAGCGTCGCGAAAGAAGCTCTTGTATCCCACGCCTGCAATTGGTATCGGCGAGTGAGGAAAGGCGAAGCTTGGCGTGCAAATGGTCCTGGCGATTGGGCTGGTTGTGCTAGCTGGCGGTTTTCGCGAGGGGCATGGCTGCGTATGGAACGATAGAGCCAAGTTTCCGCCTGTCACCAGCGCGGTCCGTATGACGTCTAGGACGTTGAGTGGGTTGCAAAGAGATATGGGATGGGATGCCGGTCACGGTGATGATGGTTGAAATGCGAGGCGGGAGTGATGAGGGGCCGCGGGACGACGAAGGTTGGTGGTGCATCTGCCATCCAGCCTCCAGCCAGCTCGCGAGTCACTAATAACCACTATGTAATAACAGCCTACTCAGTACAGGCTACAGGTATAGACGACCAGTAGACCAGGGGGGAAGCCGCTGCGGCGCTGGACCGCGCTGGCAAGAGCCGGACGACAAGGGGACGCCGACCGGGTCCACGTTGCTCGCTTCAATGGCTTGTAAGTTGTCGGTCCAAGACTCCAAGACTCCAACAAGTGACAAGAGACAAGAGGGATGAAGACTCAAGACTCAAGAGGCGGGAAGCCGAGCACGCACCAGGCTGTTGTCCCAGCCTTCCTGGCCTCTGCATATGCAGATGCGCCGTGCAGATGCGCCATGCAGATTCAATCCACCTTCACCTCTGGAATCCCCGTCTGCGAATAAAACGTACAGTCTGTCACTCGTCTGTGATTGCCAACTGATCAGTGATGACTGATCTCCCTCGCCAAAGTGGCATAACCGACCGTGTCGGAGCATTTCCACATGCCAGATACATAATAATAATAATAAGCGCCGCCTTCGTCTCTCGTCTGCACGCACTGCCGATGCTCAAGTTCCACTGCTGTCCCCACTGCTTCTTTTCAGCTTCCCTACATGCTGCAGCCTGCTGCCTGACAAGTTCAGTGACAACAGGGGGCCAGCCGACAGCGTCACGGGACAAGAAGCGAGGGTTTTGCTGCTTACACGGCCTCGTCTTGTGCGTAGTACGTACAACTTACAAAATGTAAGTGCCTATGCAAATTGTCTCGGCCCATCGTCGCCGTCATCTCGATGCACCGTTTGGATGACCCGATGCTCTTGTCATTTCCGTGTCATTCCCGTGCCTGAAACCGCTATATAATTCCCGTGCGGTCCCCGTGTACATAACAGTAATCATTAAGAAATCCCCGTACGGTACCGTGCCTTTTGTATCGCGCGCAGAACCCCAAATTCCTTTATTTTGAGAGGTTTGACAGGCAATTTCCAATGCCCTGCACGTATGACTCGCTCGCCTCTTATTACGGAGTAAACGCCGCGAGCCAACGTCCACGCCAAAGGGCCGGTCATTGGCTTGCCAATCACGGAAATACATACCCTTCGTTGCTCGCGCATCCTAAACTACCTAGATGGTCATTTCAACACCAAAATAATGCCACAATGACCTGGCAATGTCTTCTCTTATTCACCTTCAGCCTCATGACAAGCAACAAATGGGCCCAGCAAATAGTTCCTGAGGCGCTTGGCCTTACAAAATCAGCAGAACCTCGAGAATCTAGAGTATGGGCATGAAACCGTATGATCTACTTGGGATCAGGCAGTAATGTGATTGTTCTTTCACAATTTGGCATTGTCAATGAAATAATGGCCCCATGACGGTGGGATCGCCAGGATACCCAAGATAAGTAGCTCGTCAGTACAACTATTTCGTAAGTTTATAACCTATTATCATATAAACTTTCAACCCTAAGAAATGTCACAGAACATCACTGTGCATTGTCCGCATCTCACATGATTCCTCTCGTCAACTCTATATTGGTCTTCGAGCTTATATTGGGGTATACTACCATACAAATCTACTCTAACACATGTAAACAATGTCTGTACTCTGAAATGCGTGCGCAGACATTTACAAGTCTAGGGTAGCGAGCTTAGAGCGTCAGCCAACACAAGATCCTGTAATGAACCATGGTATGTATGTACTCCAGAAAAGAACCCAGGCTGGTAATGGCCATTTTGTCGCCGGACAATAACATCCATGTACATAAACGCATATGATCGTCAATGAAATGACTCAACACAGGTCACGACTCTAGGTGCAGTGCACGGATCATGAATAGCGTCATAACTTCAGGTGAGTAAGCTCTGGGAATAACCTGCAGAGTAACCTGCAGAGTGTGCGCAATATCTGCCTCCCGTTCGACAACGTCGGAATTACCACAGAAAAGCAACTAGAGCCTTATTACCAGGCATCGTGATCCCTTTCTCCACCGCAACGTCTCCTTCTATGAGGCTCCCTCCACCTTCATCTTCACGAATCACACCCAGCGAGCTCAAGCGACGAGCAAAAATCAAAACAATAAAAGTTGATAACGCAATATGGAGCAACGCGCATTGAAAACATCACCAGCCAGTGCCTTCCGTAAAACCGGGAACCTGCTCTTCACAAAGGCTTATACGTCCATCCTGCCCTCCCATAGTCCCTTTTTTCAGCATCACGATAGAGACATAAAATACGAAAACAGGCTCTGCAAAATGCCCCAGCGCTGGCAAGCTTACTTCGACGCCAACGGAATTACAACTCCTTTCCAACTCCCATTTGCCCAAATTCATCACAGACTGGCCCCCACTGGTCGCGTTTCCTTGTTGCGGGATACGAGTAGGATAGCAAAAGGCAAAAAGACACCTGAGGGAAAGGCGGACAGCTGGAGCAAGAGAAGGGGAAACGAACGCAAGTGTCCCGCAGCCTTAAGGATGTAGACATGACGCGGACAAATAAAAAGACGTGAAAGTAGTTATGCACATTGAGAAGAGAAAGGAAGGGGATTGCCTGGTCCTCTAGTTGCGATTCCAGCACGAAAATTATGTCCGCGTGATCGCTCAGCGAGACCCAGGTCCGTCAATGGGGCTCGTGGAAATACTTCTGAAATTGCTCAGATCGGTGCTGGCGGTTCGTCTAAGAGCTTGTCGCATCGTCTCAATATTCAGGTCATTATTGGGGCCTGCGAGACCCTGTCCCGGCTTGGGACTGCCGATGGGCTTCCGCGGCGGGCTCATCTCGATGCCTATCATACTACTGGGGTTGCTTGTGGGTGGGCTGGTCCCCGGCCCCTGGCTTGACACGGGCGACCGAGTCGGCGATGAAGATCGATTCATGTAAGCCGAAGGAATCGATGTGAGCCCAGTCATGTGTATACCATCCCGGGACCCTCCTGTACCAGCCTGTACGCTGTGCTCGGCCTGCACCACATCTGCAAATGATATAAAGGACAATCGACGCACATCAGCGGAGTCGAGAGAACCATAGTTGGACGCACTATCGAGAGGAACGCCTACGCGATCGGCAAATGAGGCCAGTTCGGCAGCCCATTCAGAAGCCATGTGATCTAGTAGTGACGTGGGAGCCTCCGAAACTCCAGTGACAGCAACTGAAGCAGGCTGATGCGACGTGTGCGTGACAATTTCCACGGCATCGGGGTCGAGCTTGTCATTTGTGATAGCTTCAGAGGCATCGTTCAGCACCGAAGGAATATAATTCTCCGTCTGAATATGAGTTGGGATCGCTGGAGAGCTCTGCTTCAATACAGTGCTGTCTTGTACATCTCGTTCGAAGATCTGGGAGCCGGCGGGTGACGACACTCGTGGCGGACTGGAGAGAGCCCGAGTAGGCGACGAGGGATGCATAAACATGGCATGCTCGCCAGTGGATGCCCGTATGGGCGACTTGGCCGTAATCGAGGTTGATGTAAAAGTCGCGGATTTCGTGGATGCTTCGGAAGCTTGTGATGTAGCAGTATGCGGCGTGTTGTTGATCTCGGATTGTGATTGCGGCTGTGACCTCGACAGATTCTGTTCCTTTTTCTTGACAAACCCAAAGAGGGGTCGCTTCTTGGCCTTGCCGATATTCTTGCTGTTTTCCATAGCGGAAAGTAGCACATTGTTCCCTACAGCTTTCAGCGCAGGATTATCAAAGCTGCTGTCGTCAGCGGGTTCACCAGCTCCGAGAGCTTGCTCTCCCCTCTCGATACTAGGTGATGCAGCAAGGCTCATGGTTGAAGTGCAGGGCGACGTAAATGAAGAAATGCACAAAGACGATACCCCGTGAACAAAGAACAAGAGTCAAAGTTCAGTCCGCCGTAAAAAAAACCCCAGGTTCGGGATGTTATATATGTCGTCTTGTTCTTTGTCTTCCCTTCGTATGGGGCCCTTTTATTTTCGTCGGCTCGCGTTTGTGTGTTCGTCTCAAAGCTCGCACCTGACATGGGATGACGACAGTGCCTCGCGTTGCACCAAGCGCGATTTGGACGCGAGGCAGTGGGTTGCGGCGAAAAAAAAAAGGATGCCAATGCAGGCCAACAAGCGAAAATTCAAGCTTGTCTCGCCATAGAATGACCCGTTATTGGACAGCTTTCGAGTCGCGTCGTTGGCCTCGTTTGGGCTCAGATGACGGCCAGGTTGTAAACGAGGAGAAGACGGGAAGAATGAAAGACAGCCAGTGCGAAATAAAAGACAGGGCAGGACACGGACTGCTCAATGTCATCAGATCAGATCCATCAGACTGGAAGATTCGGAACTGGGCAACTCAAGTTACTCAACACAACAAGCATTGGCTGCTTACCTCCAGAGTCCAGGGCAGAATTATGGGCCCGGCTTACTTCAGGGCAAGTAAGACTGTAAATATTAGGTACCTGAGGTACATACACACCTGGTAACTTGTAACCTGTAATAATAAGGCACGGGGTGCAGTGCAGTGCGTAGTTGTCGCACGGTATATAGGGGTACTCAAAGCACAAAAGAGTGGCCAGACGGCTGCGCCCATTCTTTTGTGCAACAGTAGTGCGGGGCCACAAGGTGACAAGAAGCAACAACGAGCTTTCACGCAAGGAAGTGCAGTTGGTGTGTACTGGTGATGGATGCACCAACGTTTCATCATGGCCCCTCGATGAGCGGCAGCTATCTGGCCCTTCAACAAGTCACGGGACTCGCCAATTCACAGCCTCACAGTTTATCCAAGTTGGTCTGGCTATGGCCCATGGGCCGGGGACGATTCAAAACCCAATCCGCCGATTGGGATTCGAGCTCGGTCTTCAACTCACTCGGAATGAACACCGAGAAAGCGTGTGGTGCAGGGGCTTGGTTGACTTGGATGGAAGCTACGCCTAGACGTGTCATTGATTGCCAGCCACGGGATACACGACAAAGCATAGACATGCGGGGATGAGTCCATTGTCGGATCAAGTGAAGTCTAATTCAATCGTTCATCATCGAGTTTCAAGTCTCCAGGTGATCGACTACATACCTAGCTTGACAACAGCCCAACGATTGCATGATCATCGATAGGATGGGGCGGATCCTCTCACTTCCCGCGCCGCACACCAGTGATCACCTCCTCAGTTTCCGCATGCTCCCGGGACCCGCACCAGCCGGCCCCGGGAAAGCTCCAGAACACAATCGTCGACTTGTAGGTATTACATATTTGTCTGCTTGTTCACTACCTTTCTGACGCTTTCTTGCTGACCAGGATGTCGTATAATGCAAGCGCAGCTTCTTCAGATCAATCTACATTGCAACAATTTTGGTATCACCGACCGAAAGCACGATTGGGAACACCAACAACGCAACATAAACGAGATCGAGAAAACGTGCGTGCCTCCTCTGCGCCCTCATTCGCACCGACACAATGCATGTCCGGGTCTCAAACGGCTCATTTCAGTCGCTTCTTTGGGCCGAAGGACGAATCGGGAAAAGGCGACAGCTCGAATTAGCGACAATTGAATTACGCATCACACCAATCGACGATGGTTCAAAAATATTCCTATAATTACGAGCGAGAACACATGAGACCTGTCACTTCACCGCTTGGGCTTCGCGGACGGCCAGCTGAAATCTCGTCTAATCCGGCTCGGTAGTGAAAGTCTCCGCAGGAAAAGTCTCCGGTATGTGAATCGCCAAATGAGCTTGGCTATTGCAGCAGGTGTCCCGAAAGCTGCCAACGCCGTAGTTCAGGCAACACTTCCACGAACCTCAATCCGCCAAGTCAAGCATTTGGCGGGAAACTCCGCGTACGAGCTATAATGATTCAATGACTGTACGGAGTATGACCAACTCGCAGGGAAGAATATGCCTCGCGATGTCTCTGATTCTCTCCTCGTTCTTGCTTCTCTGCAGCCCTTACCTTATGATGAATGGTGAGCGATATTCACATATCTTGATGCAAGGGAATTCCGACCACCTGATATCCGCTTGGTATTGTCCCTATGAAACAGGAACACCAGATTGTCAATGCCATCGTGTGCTATGCCTCGTCTCTGCATAGACCAGCCTATGAAGACAGTCTATGTGTACTCACTGGCGCATAACTTTGAAGCTCAAGTCACTGCTCAGCGTTATGAATAACGGCCCCCTCACTGCGCAAGTCAAGGCTGCTTCAAAATTTTCGCAGGACTTAGATCAGCACGCCGTGAATGTAGATGATCAAGAGAGGGAATATAGCCGACGAGGCACTCGTACGAAATGAGCAGAACGCTCCGCTGCACAGATAGCTGAAGCCAAACGCCACTTCATGCGGCAACATCGCCGGTGCGGCACTTCAAGGTATTTTGTGAGAAGGAAAATAAAAGAGCCCAGATACAAGACCTGTCTCAACGACTTAGACAAGCTACTGAGAGCACAGCCATTGAACATTCCCATTTATCTACTCAGGCTCACGATCCGAAAGGGCAGTGCATTTCGGCCATCAATGTCTTCATTTCCTGCCGTCACTGATGTGAAAGTAATACTCACCATCTGATGTCAACAACTTCTTGTCGTTCCCCACTCAACTTGAGGGAGACTGACGTACAGTGGCCCCGCAAAAATAACACAAAACTTCCTCCACTTGACACATTTCAACGGGTGGTAAGTAAGTGATTGATGCAGTCAATTATTGAGACTTCATGATATTATAGACTCTGCTGAATGAAGCATTTTTGAAAATTTTGTGGCACGTTTGCAAAAATGTGAAAAAAAAAGGCGTGGTAATCCAACAGGAGTCCGATATGGCTTTGGGCGTTATTTTCTCCGAGGGACTGTAGTTGTGCATTAGCCTGCGGCTTCGGAGTTCGGACCAATAAGATTTGAAGAATGCTTTTGCAGCCAAGCACTGCATCCCCAAAACAACGATGCTGTAACTACGAGTCTGCTTGTGCCACAAACTCGATTCTATCCATTTACG
Organism: Claviceps spartinae; assembly: GCA_018360215.1. NCBI lineage: Eukaryota > Fungi > Ascomycota > Sordariomycetes > Hypocreales > Clavicipitaceae > Claviceps > Claviceps spartinae. Next base: position 16,162 of record SRPX01000193.1, on the reverse strand, counting down.
TACAAAGACAGCGCCTTTCGTTAACTATCAGCAATCTGTTGGCATGACGGCGGCGAATCGGCTTGATGGTTTTTGTGTTGCAAAGCTGCGGCATACGGTAGGTAGGTACATATACCGGATTGTCACCGGCAACGTCATTTCGGGCTGAGAAGCTAGGTCTAGCCGCCACTCGTCAGTGCGCGCTACTGCATCTGCGCGCTGTCGCCATTTGTCGCGATGGTGTTTTCGAGCTCAAGGAACGCCGAAGAGGAAATGTCTGGCGGTATGAGTCTCTACAACCAGACTCTACGCCTTTTCCCCTGCGTGTCATGGAGTCATGACTGATAACTTACGTTGGTCTTTCTCTACAATGACAGCAGCTTCCAAGTCAATGTTCTCTAACTTATAATTAGCCGCTCGTACGTAGATAGGTACTGTACATTGAGCATATTTATGTACATACATAGCTTATTACAGGCTGCAGCACCCCGCGCTCAACAGCTGCTATTTAATTCGGTGGCTGTCGCGTTCCCGCGTTTGGCAGAATGTGGCAGCCTCGGCACCAACTTTTATCCCTCCCCCACCCTTTGAGCCCCGTCGTGGCGCTCCGACAACGCTGCGCTGGTCCAAACTGCAACGATATTCACTCGCTCAACAAGGCCGTGACACTCCCATCATTCCGCCCCTTCTCCGACCGACGGCCTTCTGCATTCTGCTGCCTGTTTGTCGTATAGCGATCCGGTATTGCTCGCCTGCATCTTTACTTGCGTGGTTGGGAGGTCTTCCCTTCCTGTCTTTGAGAACTTCACCATGAATTCCGCCGTGCGCCTTTTCTCATCCTCACTTGCGCTCCGTCACCTTCCCGTCACGTCTGTCCGCGCCACTTCTTGTCGATTGAACTTTGGCGCTGTTCGAACCTTCTCCGTCTCAGCTCATAACATGGCTTCTTCCGGCAAGATCAAGGTCAAGAATCCTGTTGTGGAACTAGATGGCGATGAAATGACTCGAATCATCTGGCAAAACATCAAGGACAAATTTATCCACCCGTATCTTGACATTGACCTGAAGTACTATGATCTCGGTCTCGAATACCGTGACGAGACCAACGACCAGGTCACGATTGATGCTGCCGAGGCTATTAAGAAGTACTCTGTGGGCGTCAAATGTGCAACCATCACTCCCGATGAGGCTCGCGTTGAGGAGTTCAAGTTGAAACAGAGTAAGTCTGAGTAGTGTTCTACTTCGGCTCCAGTAGTACCTATGAACCTCAGCTTCATTATTACAAACCTCTGACAGCTTCCATCTCCAGTGTGGCTCTCCCCGAATGGAACTATTCGAAATGCTCTAGGCGGTACCGTTTTCCGCGAGCCCATTGTCATTCCTCGCATTCCACGACTGGTTCCTGGCTGGGAAAAGCCCATCATCATCGGACGTCATGCTTTCGGCGATCAGTACCGCGCCAAGGATCTCGTTGTCCCTGGACCCGGCAAACTAGCCATGGTCTACACTCCCCAAGGTGGTGAGCCCCAGGAAATTGAGGTGTTCCAGTTCAAGAATGGCGGAGGTGTTGCCCAGACTCAATACAACACTGATGAATCTATCACTGGCTTTGCACACGCTTCTTTCAAGCTGGCCTTGGATAAGGAGCTGCCATTGTACATGAGTACCAAGAATACCATTCTCAAGAAATACGATGGCCGTTTCAAAGACATTTTCCAGAACATTTACGACACCCAGTACAAGAAGGAGTTCGAGGCCAAGAAGATCTGGTACGAGCACCGTCTTATTGATGACATGGTTGCCCAAATGATGAAGAGTAAGGGTGGCTACATTATGGCATTGAAGAGTAAGTGTAGCAGTCTGCTTCCTGAGCTTCCAAGGAGAGACTTGGACGGTAAAATCATTTAGAGTCGTTGTCGGCTAACCATTATCTGCTTCCAGACTACGATGGTGATGTACAGTCCGATATCGTCGCCCAGGGATTCGGTTCCCTCGGTCTCATGACTTCTATTCTCATCACTCCCGACGGCAAGACATTTGAGTCCGAGGCTGCCCACGGCACCGTCACGCGTCACTACCGCGAGCACCAAAAGGGCAAGGAGACCTCGACCAACCCTATTGCCTCCATCTTTGCATGGACCCGCGGGCTCATTCAGCGTGGCAAGCTCGACGACACACCCGAGCTTGTTGCATTTGCGGAGAGCCTGGAGCAGGCTTGCATCGATACCGTTGATAAGGACGGCATCATGACCAAGGACCTGGCGTTGGCTTGTGGCAAGACGGAGCGCTCTGATTACGTCACCACCAATGAGTACCTCGAGGCCGTCGAGCGCCGCATGAAGAACATTCTGAAGCAGAAGTTGTGAAACATCAACCTGAACCCGGTAAGCGAGAACCAGACCTGAAAGAGCAAATGAAGAAGCACAAGCGAATTCGAGATTGCTCGACGGTCGCGATGAATAAAATACCCTGGCCATTGGGTCGCCACAAAATTTTACGTAGAGGAGGATCTTTATTGACAAGGGGCGAGCTGCATTTACCCCCCATTTGTTAGGGACAAATGTGAATGAATTGAAGTCTAAGGATCATCAAGGTGGACAGTCTGCATCTGGAATAGAGAAGCATGTCGTTATTGGTGGACTGGAGCCCATGGATCTGTTGTTGCAGTCATGCTCACCTCACCAACTTACCGAGTGAAGAGCAAAGCGAGGACCAAATCTATCGAAAGTAGATAAAAGAGCATCATCACGCTCTGTGACTTCCCATGCATTGGCCCGGTCATGACATGAATGAAGTGAAGGCTAGTGTAGAACGGCTGCCGTAAATGATGAGTGGTACTGTGAGTCTACCCACGCGATCCATCCTCGCCGGTTTAAACGATTTGAAACAAAGATTTATGTCCATCTGGAGCAGCACCAGGAAGCGAAACGAAAGGCCACGTAATGGTTGAACCAAATTGCCATTGTCTGTTTTGATGTTCCTAGAAAAGAAAAAGAAAAAACACGTGTGTGCTTGTTATACAATGGAATAGTTCTCAAGCTTTCCCATCCGGCCCTCGTCCAAATGCACCAACCGTTGAACACTCTCAAACACCATACCAAAGTTGCAAAAAAACAACCAACCCCCCCCCCCCCCCCCCCTCCCAAAAAAAAAAAAATGATGCGTGAACGTTTTTGTTTTCCAGTTTCAAATATTCATCTTGTGGTTTCCCCTTTCCTGCACAAGTACCCATATTCTGGTAGTCCTTTATGTTGTCATATTGATTCGCCTTGAAAACGGCGCCCTTATACGCCCCTCCATATTACCCTCCCATTTGTCCACTGATCCAGACTGACTGTAATTTTCATTCCCCATCCTAAACCCCTCTTGGCATGTCCAATCATGATCAAGGACGATGATGAAGTAAATCCTATTCATCCCTCTTGGGTGTATGTGTCTCCTTCTTGCTCTTCCTGACGGCAGGAGAATCAAGATCACTCTTTCTCTTCTTCTTGACAGGTCGGCCGAGTGATCCGCCAGGTCTGTACCCAGGATCGTCGTCTCTCTTGCGTTTGCCGCCGCGGCTAACGGGGGTTCCGACATCGACGTCTTCATCCATGATAGGGTCCCAGTCTTGGCGCTCGCGCTCAGCAGCCCTGGAGGCTACGCTTGTGCGTTTGCCGCGACCGCGACCGGCGCCGCGCTCGCTACGAGAACCGCCCCGTGTTTTCTTTCCGCCGGTGTGACCGCCTGTGTGGCCATCGTCGTCCCCGTCGTGAGCCTCACTATCCTGGAGGAAGATTTTGGGGGCGTTTTTACGTAGCCAATTGGTTACGCTAGTCGGATTCTTGAGATGTGGATGCGTGAGGGTCTGAGAAGTAGGATGAGCGCGAGGCGCGAGCGTCGGGATATGTGTCTCTGGGTCAATCAAGCTGTCTATGTCGTGGAGGTAGTTGTCCACGTCGTCGGCGGACAGAAAGCTGCATGGATACGTTTCGCCATCGGGGGGCATCAGATCGGCTACGTAGGGGCACTTTGAAGCCTTGGCTGTGCGGTAAGACAGGTGAGGGATCTCCTCCACAAGTTGCGACAGATGCTTCATCGGGAGCTGCAGTTGTAGTGTGTGCTTCTTATCGAGAGGGAGAACGAGTTTTGAGGATGTAGGCTTTAGTGACACGTCTATCCGTTTGTCGAATGGAATTTGGGGAGAGTTGTTGATGTCGAGGAGAAGATCTAGGAGACGGCTGAGGAACAGGTTGATTAGCTGATGATTGGCTTAAAGGGAAGAGGATGAGGAACAAAGAACGAGGGCTGTTAAAGTCAGTATTATGGGGGGAGTGTCATCGTACTCATTTTCTACTGCCAATCTTTTTACCGTCGCTGAAGCCTTCTCCTCCTTCTTGTGCAGGTCCTCCCCTTCTTGCATCTTTTGATCGAACACGATGCGCATCTTGCGGTACTTTTTCTTCCATGATTTGTAGCCGCTTTTGCGATGGTCTGCCGACTTTTCAGCTTTGATGGGTGAGCTGTCCATGTTGTTTTACAGATATGCGACGTGACTGTATCACGATTCACGGATTGATGCTCGGTCCAAGATAGCTTTCTTGGGAGAAGAGAAAACCAAACGCAAGAATCGAGCCACGTGCAATCGCGAGACGGCGATTCCCCGTCCTGAGGCGATGGCTAGCCTCAACGCGATTACGTTTCCTCTCGAGGGGCCAGCCTCTCCCTTGACATTCGGGAGTAAATTGGTGTCGGGCACTTGAACTCAAGGGAAACGATGCGCTTCTTGGATGCGGGCGTATCGTGCCAGGTAAAAAGTGATGATTAGAGAGAGAGACCAAATGGGCGCGTGTGGATTCGATGGCAGAGTCTTGAAGGGGGGCCGATGTGTAGGCGGGCTCTGATGATGAGAGCAGGTGATGGGTTCTTGGGTGGATTTGGAAAGTCATGGTTTCTCAGCCTCGAATGCGCAGTGCATCGCGGCGCCATGGTTGGTCGGTGACTCGGTCCCCATCATGAGCTTCGGTTGGGCGGGTGGCGCGCAACGTGTGGGCTACTTCACCGGTATGTACATGAGAGAGACACGTGCAGCCGCGCTGCTCCTTTGTACCTGACAAGACAGTGAAACACTGACTTTTTCACACAAGTTATGTATGTTGCAAGAAATGCAGGCTGCAGCCGGTTCGCGCACAGTTGACGATAATTATGCGGAGGATGCATGCTTCAAATTTCAATGCTTCCTCTCGTTCTCGTATTCTTCAGCCCTCGCGTTAATCACTTCCACACCCTGAAAAAGTTGTTCCTGCTTGTGCTCTGCTCTGTGTAACTCAAACTAACATCTAATAACACGCTGACAGATTTTGATTGTTTCTTTATTATCATGACGCAACTTCGCCGCCCAATCTCTCCAGTTCTTCCTTGATAAATTGTCCGGCATTGACCAACTCCGTACTGCCATATACGACTCTTTTTCTGCCTCGGTCCTTGCTCGTCCGTTCAACCCACTCTTGCAAGTTGCCGTACTCCTCCATACTCCCCCCTCCCACAGTGAAGACGACCGCTTCCGTGAACCCTTGACGTCGCTGGCCAAAACTTGCTGCCTGTCCTGTACCTTGCGAGCCGGGCATACCGCCGGGAGCGCTGGCCCCAGGTCCCGACCGGAGTGCACTTGGCGGAGGCATGGTTCCACGAGCATTTGCTGACCGAGGGTCAAAGTACAGGTAATTTTCCGTCTTAGCAATGGCGGATGAAGAGGCAGCCGACGGATCCATGATAGACTCCACGATCTTAGTCACGGTGAGATCGCGGTCTGCTGGCAGAAAGTTCTTGACACCAGATATGAGAGACTCGAAATTCGATGACAGACCTGAAGGAACGCCCGTCTCTTTTAATCGATCCGTCAGGCGCGATGATATGGAAGAGAAGCGACCGAATAAGTCAGACGATGCGGCTGGTTGACCCGAGTTGTTGTTTATCGTAGTCAGCTGTGTCATCTTGGTCGTGGCACGCACCCTTTTATTTGAAGATTAGGTTAGCCACGGAAAGTCATGTTGTGCACACGTTTGTGCGCGCCTGTCATTAACAACGCAATGCAAACTCACTGTCTAACATAGGGCAAAGATGAGACATCCGCCCCAACAGCTTCGAGAGCTTTTGTGAAGCCTTCAAAATCTGCTCGGCCAACTTCCTGTTCGGTACTGAGAAACCAAATGATGAATAATCGAAGTTTGTCGAGAGGCTCTTTCCCCTTGTTATCATCCTTGATTATCTCCATGATTTGTGCTTTAGTCTGTTTCATTACATTCTCTTCAAGCTGGAAATAGTTGTCCAGCTGTCTATCCTTTATGCCTGATAATAAAGCCGCCAAGATATTCATGTGCATATCCAGAGTGGCCTTACGCTCCCGCATCTCAGGCAGCAAGGTGATCGCGGCCTTGAGATGCTGGGCGCTTGCGCTTGTGTCGTTTTGAAGATCTTCCAAATCAGAGACTCCAGTCTTCTTGGTAATGGCTGCCGTGTCTTCCTTGTATTTTGACAATTCCGCATCAATGTCCTCGGCTACTTGAGGAAAAGGGACCCCGGCATTCTTAGTCCAAAAGAAGTCATTGGCGCTCAAATCGTACGACTTTTTGGTACTTCCTTTCGCAATATTGCTTTCGTCGAGGGGTGTTTCGATAGTAATCCGGTTTAGTTTCATGTTGAGTACATCGTGAACAAGGGATTGGTAGGTCCAAGAATGAGACAGCATCGGTATTAGGTCGACGTTTCGATCGAGTAGTACCAATACGGGCCGAGAGCTCGGGGTACCAATGGTGGAGGGTCGCGCACCGGAGAAAAGGTTGTCTTTTGAATTAAGTATGTGGTCGCGGAGTTTCCGATCTAAGCGGGCTGCGACCATTTCTGCTGCTGCCCCCTTAGGGCAGCGAATAACGGGTATCGCTCCTAAAACCAAATAGTCAGTGATTGAGTAAGACAAAACGCCTGGCGAAGCATACCCATGGTGACGACAACGCTGAAGAGACCGCTGACTATGCGGTCCACAACGGCCTCAAGCTCCTCATCGCTTGTCTTGGCGCTGTTCAGCGCCCAGTACGTATGCGCTTTTTGCATGCCTAGGCTGAACAGATCTGGTTCGGCCACAATAAAGTTGAGATATTGGTCAAAGATCTGTGCAATATTTTCCGAGGTACCGGCAGCGACTGTCTGTGACGCGAACTCCTCTAACAGGACTCTGGGAAGGGATGACAAAAAATTGATATAGGCCGGAGAGTATAGTCCTTTCCGCAGGTCGTCCGTGATGCCTTGCAGGTTCTGAGCGGTCGGTTCGAGCAAATATATTACCGGGACATCAGGAATCGGATGGCGTGATGTGCTAACATGCCTTTTGTTTCAACATCCCATCTGTCAGTTACTGTTTACCGGTTTAGTGCTGGTGGGAGGAGATGTACATACATGTGCATGGTAATGCCCATTGACCTGAGGTCACTAACACGCATGACACTGCTGATGACATCTCGTCCTAAATCGTCGAATACCAGGACTTTCCAAATTGGATTGCCGTCCGCATCTAATACTGGTGCCACAGGCGCCAGATGTCCATTGGCGTGCGCATCGTCGGAATCGCCAGCATCCGAAGATTCATTTAGATTGAGAATCTTCTTGAGAGAGGCTGTCAAGAGAGGTCTCATGTGTGGTTAGATAATCAAGCCCTTCGTACATTCGTTCAAGTGGTTCTGGTTGCACGCACCTATTTGACGATGTCGCAGAGAGTTGCCTCTGGTAGCCATTGTCGCGAGTTGGCCAGTTGCGATGTCAGCTGGAGCGAGGTTGGCTGGCCACGTTGCTGGGCGAGCGATATTAAGCTATGCGGTGAGCCTGCAGCTTTCATCAGAGTAAAATCTGTCAAATTGATGATACAGAAGCTTCGAGTCGCGTCGCATACGACAGTGTCACCCTCAACTCAACCCTCTCTCCATGGGCTGGCAGCTAGGTACTTCATACTCATCAGTCTTCACTCGCAGTGATCACTGATGACAGCAATAGCCACAGTGTGCCTGCACGCTGATTTGTGGAAACGGAGCGACCAAATTCCGGCCCTAGGTACATACACCGATTACGGTACAGCTTTGTTGACAACAGCACAGCAGATATGCCACATGCCTTGCTGCCTGAAATTTGCGGCCACAGCACAGAAGCCCAGCCTTGGCTAGGAAGCTCACCTAACTTTTCAACCGTCATCTCCTATTCTCCATCAAACATCTTGCATTCCGCCATCTACTGCGAAGCATGTGGCATCAGCTTTGATCGGCAAGCTGCGGAGTTATTTGGACCTGGTCATAGTTTTCTCTGTCCCTCAACTTAAATTCGACTTTTCGCCTTGATACCACCGCCAACTACTCGATCGCGAGGCTGCGCATCGTCACTAGACCTCTCCTTAAAACGCGTTCAATTACTCGTAAACAGCGCGACAGAGAGGCACATGATGCACAGCTCGGTTCTTGCGACCGATAATTGAAAGAACATATATCAATCACCCGGGTATGCTTCATCTTGACACCTTAAGCCCCTTTCCTTCCCTGCACAACCACCCATGTCTGGGTGGCGAGAAGTCTCTCTTCCCAAGCCTAGTCATACCCTCCTCCCTGAGTCTGTTGCCAGTGTGAATGGAAGCAGAGTCACCGACATATCTGTGTGGGTCTGGTGTTCTTCTATCAATGAAATTGCCGTGGTCTTTCCTATGGCCATATTGAAGTGGCATATCCAGGAGTAGAACACATCGGCTCTCTCGGACCAGTTAAACAATGATAGCCAAAATGCTGGGTATGTCGGTCGGTCCCTACAGACGCGACGCATCGGCGCATCAGTCTTGGTGGCAGTATGAGAGGCGCAAATTACCATGACATAGAGAATACATCACGTGTCCTATGCAGCAACTCTCCGACTGGGTTTGTCGTATAGGATCATGCGATGGCAGAAGAGAAGGGGAGAAAGGAACGAAGCCAACATGGACATAAACAATCGCCCATCTGATGACCAGACCTGGATTGGTTGCAGAAATATCGTCGCGAGTGTCCAGCTGATGGAATTCTTGATATCACCTCACACCACTGAGACCAACGCGGCCACTCAAGTCTAACAGTCGAAGACAACCTGAGCCACACTCGATCCATCATGAATGCATCGACCGTTTGCTTCCTACTATTTCCTGGATACTGTTCTCTTGCAAGCTTGTTCGATACTCTTCGCCGCCTGTGTTGTCGATGATGAACCTGGTGGCGGTCATTACTCAACATGGCTTGTGCAGTCTTGGAGAACTATAACCGGGCTTGAGTACTTCGGGACCCGAACACCCTGCCAATCTGTCGCTGATTGTTCTGTCCCTTTATCTCATATCCAACACAACATTATCAATTTTTCAGACTCACAAGTCCCTTTCGACATGCATCGCTGTCAATCAGGGACGAGGAAAGATATAAGGACTGACATTTCCTGCTCTCAGCATAGATTGTCGCATCTTTGATTGATCGACCCAATCCCTGCGCGTTTTGCTATTTTCTTGGGCTAGCGTCAGGAGCGGCCCCCACCCATAGCCGACATTTAGCCGCTCACAGACTTGCTGCAAGCTGCCAGTTCCTCGCCACCCTAATTGTTAAAGTAAGTACTTGCGGAGCGCACATGCGCGATGGTATGGGGAGAGACGTTCCTTCCGTGTAGCTACGAGCCAGCCAGCCAGCCACGTTGATCATGGCGAAATTGAGAGCATCTACAATACCAAATTGGTGCTATCGCTGTCGCTGTCACTTACCAACCCGGGTCTGGCTGGCATCGTCCAGTCTCACTCTTACCATCTTTCTCGTTTGCTTTTGACTAAGCCTGTGGCCATTCCGATGCGCGCTCACCTTGGATGGTGATGTTCGCTAACATGATCTGCTAGCAATAATTCCGCTTCCACAGATTGGCGTTGCCTATGAATAGTGCATGTTTGGGCCAAGTCCAGATCATCACTTGAAATGCAGTCCTGGACCGGTCCGGGCCAAAACGGCACAGGTGGGCAGAGTTCATGGCCCGCAGACTTTGGCTTCGGAGGCCAAGATGACCAATTCGACCCCAGTCAATCCTGGCCGCTGCCTGTAGCAGACCAGACCGACTCCTTTTCACACATGACTGGTCATCAAGATGAACAGTCGGCGAACTTCTTCGACGCATCTCACCAGGATGAGGCTTTCTCGGGAGGCGGTCTTCACCTTTCTCAAGGCGGTAATGCCGCCTTCCATGGGGGTCATAGTTCCCTGGGCCTCAATCAGCAATTCGCCCAACCTGACCAAGATGTCATAGATCCCGCCTTTAATGATATACACTCTGATGTTTATGGGCAGAAGCCCAAGGATAATCTGAGTTTGGATCAGAATCATTCACATCAGCAGCATCATGGACCAGTTGTAAATTACGGGCAGCACGACTTTCAGTTCCCAGGTCAAACAGAAAATGCCTTCAATGCAGCTGTAGCTCAATACGATCCAAACCAGCTTTTGCCTCGAACAGGCTCTCGTCACGGTCAACCTCCAGTACAGCATTTTGATGGCCTGCAGAACAGCTTCCAGCAAGAGCAGCATTTCTCTCGTCAGCCTCAAGAAACCTCTTCAGTTCAACAGCAGAGGCCTTACTCACATGGCCAAGACTTTGCGCAAAATGTAAACAGCCAATCGAGTCATTTTGTTCAAGATCCCAACCTACACTTGGCTTTCCAACAGCAGCAAAAACAACAAAATCATCAGGATCATCAACAGCAAAACCGTCAACAACCTCGACAACTACATACATCGAACCCTTCGGCTCATCTGCAGACTCACCTCCATAATCAGCAAGCCCTACACAACGCTGATTATACGCAAAAGTCCGGTGCCTTTTCTCAATTCGGCCAACCGACACAACCTACTGCTTTTGATCCGTCTTTGATGCAGGCCACGTACCAAATTCCTCTAGGCGGTCAACCGCCAGCTCCTACGTCAAAAAGTTCTCCAGCAGCGGGGAAGCGGAAGCGCCCTCTTAAAGATGTGTCCGAACCATCTGCAGCTGAGAGCTTGGTCACGTTTACCGAATTTCCTCTCGATGTGTCCGCCAAGAAGTCTGATGATGTGGACGCTCTGCCCGTCCCTGTACCAACAGTTGAAGAGGCAAAATTGATAGCCAATTTTAAGAAGCGCAACAAGGCAGCTCAGGCAAAATACCCATCAATCAGAGGGCTTCCCCATTTTCTCTATGAGGGTACAGTAAAGCTTCCAGGTAAGACGCTTCGAGCGACAGTCATTTATCCATTAGAAAGCCCAACTAACTGTGTCGTCTTTCTCTAGCTCCAAAAAGCTTTGACAAGTTGGCCCCTTTGGTTGCTCTCCCCCCTCGTAGTGGGCAGCCGATTGTGCCTGAGCTGGGCTTCGCTCTCCCATGTGAAGTCCAAGGTCGGTTCACCAGCAAATATCATCCCTCTGCGGAAAAGAGCGGCTTCGACGAGAGACGAGCCGAGGCGAAGATATTACTGGATGAGTACGATCAGTCTATGAGGAACTTGGGCAAGAGACAGCCAAAGTATACCGAATATCCCCGTAAGTCATAACCGATAGCGGACTGGTGCCATGAGTTTCCCCCCTTCGAAACTCTAACATGTTGCAGATGCTTTGAAAGAACAACTGAAATCAGATGAAGCCTCGAAGAATAAGGCTGAAAAGAAAGCCAAGAAGTCGCTCGAGGGCGACCGCCAAAAGCCGGTTAGTATTTCGACTGTCTCCGTACACGTCTTATGTCACTTTTGCTAATAAGCTCTAAAGATTCGTCCTGCCACGCGTCCGGCCGATCCCGCCGAAGCCGCTGCGTGGGATGCCATCGGATTCGTCCACGTCGACCAGGCCACTCAACGAACAAGTTCCTTGATAGCAGGGCGTGTGCAACAAGCTGGAGACTTTCTCATCAAACTGCGAACAGACATGAACCGAAGCAAGCTTGATCTCGATCAGGCTGTCAAGAACAAGCTTTCCGGCGATATTATTGCCAAGAAGAGGAACGATTCCGAGCAAAAAAAAGAGGCGCTTTACCGAGCCCTGGACGCTACTGTTGAGCATGCTGATGATGCAGTCCTAGACAACCTTGGCGGACATCAGAAATTGATTCTCAGTCTGGTCAACTCGCTCATCTCCTCAATCAAAGCTAGTGACTTCTCTGGAAAGTTGCCCAAAATCGTGCTCGAGCTGTTCACGCATTTTCGAATGACCAGAAAAATAGTCGAGACGACCAATTTCGACACCGTCCGCAAAAGATTTGAGGACAAAGGCGATGACGAGGTCAAGGAACTCGTTCGAGAAATCACGACGAAGATCAGGAGATTCCAGAAAGCCAGCGAACCCGAAACAGCAACAGGCTATGCCGGCACGTCAGCGTCGGGTCGGGCCAAGGCTGGAGGCAAGCAGACTGTGCCATTAGACGGTAGTGCATCGGTGAAACGTGGCCGAGACGAAGAGTCCGACACACGGACAGTCAAGAAAATCGCCGTCGAAGCGGGATCCAGTTCTTTGAGTAAGAAACTGGCCCAGCCCAAGATTTCATCGTCTACGAACAAAACAGGTGTTATGGCGAAACCAGTGGGCTCTACTATGCTTCCCGGAAAGACACGGCCTGTTGTCAGACCTCCTGCTGTCAAAGCTCTGGCAAAGTCTGACGCCCTTGGAGTCAACAGTCCTACCCCTGTCGATGATAAGAGTAAAATTGAAGTTAAAAAAATAACCGCGCCGATAAAGCCATCATCTGAAGGAAAAGCCACTCCATCATCGAAGTTATCGACGTCTGTGTCGTCGCCAAGCTCGTCAAGCAGCGCAGTTTCTGGTATTGCCTCGTTACTGGATTCCATCAACTCAAAGAAAACAGAGGCAGCTTCTGCAGTGTCGAAAGAATCCAAGGTGATAGACAGCTTCGAGACTCCAGTGCAAAGAGCCAAACGGCTACGCAAAGAAGCAAGAAAGAAACTTCGCGTTAGCTGGAAGCCTGAAGAAGAGCTCGTCCAAGTCAAGATTTTCCAGAAGGATGACAGAGAAGACGAGGGCCGCGATGTCAACATGATACGCGACGCCGCAGATGATCGATCCGAAGGAATGGTCCTCAAACAACGCGCCGATGTGGACGAAGAAGACGATGACGATGATATTCCGTACCAGCCATGGGCGAGCCCCAACGCTGTTGACTTTTCCCATCTGCCAAGTGATGTCAGGAATAAGAGCTACATCACTAGGGGTGGCCATATTACATTCAGTACTGAAGAGCAGAGGTTAATGGCGGAACGTGAGCAGCGAGAGCTTATGGCCATTTACACTGATATTGACGACATCCCCGCGACTCCCAGATCGCCTCTTGCCGAGCAGGTAGCCACGCCTACAAGCAATTCAAGGAAGGCTGGATATGTTCCAACAGATGATGTCAAATTTGAGGAACTGCAGCTGAGATGGAGAGAGGAGCAGAACATGGGCGTGGACCGGGCACTTTCGACAGCTTTGGGGAGGATCGAGGCGAAGAACAACCCATCTACCAAGCTCGATACAATTTTTGGTCGTCTAAAAGCAGCACCTACCCACTCCAATCCTTCACAACAGGCTACAGCCGCATCATACTCATCACCACCACATGACCAGTTCGTGCACCACAGATTTCCATTTGGTGTCGGTTCTCCGGCCGAAGAGCTAGTCCTCGCTTGCCTTCAATCCGACAAAGTGAGAACTTGGCGCGACCTGAATCCTATTCTCCTAGACCCCGCTCGCTCCTATCATTACGGCGACAAGAATCTGCAAATGATAGGCAATCATATTGAAACAGTCGCCAAACATTTGGCACCTCAGCCATATCCTGCTACTTCTCCTCCAGATTGGCTGGCACATGACCAAGAACGAGAGCGCGAATGGTGGCTGGGCTACAACAAGGAAATGGCTACAAAACAACGGAAGCTAGACGAAGAGCGAGCTCGTGCTGAAGCAGAAGCAAACGCGTTGAGATTGGCAGCGTCTGTTGCTGCTGCTGGCGGTGCTATCGACCAGGGCCAGCAACAGGACTGGAACGCTTATTATCAGCAGCAGCAACAGCAGCAACAAGCTTACGCACCATATCTGGCACTTCTCCAACAGATGACAGGTGGTCAGACACTACAGCCAGCAACCTTTTCTGATGTCCACCATGGCCAGTCCGGTCAAAATGCTGAAACTCAGCTCCAGTCTATTTTGGCTGCCATCAACCAACCCCAGCAACAGCAGGCATCACAGGGCGCAAGTGTGAACTTCTTCGGCAACCTGAATACCAACGACCCTTCATACCAGCAACTGCTGCTCCTGGCACAAATGACACAAGGCCAACAAGGTCAGCCTTCTCTTCACCCGCCACCGCCGGCGGCAGCAACAGCAACCTCCCACACTATTGATCGAGAACGAGAACGAGAACGTGATAGAGACCGCGATCGTGATCGTGGAGAATCGAGAGATAAAGACAACAAGGATGGGCGCAAAAAGAAGGCCACCCTGCCACCCCACAAACCAGCGAATAAGGCGCTGATCGGTACCAAGGCGTGTACATTCTGGCAACAAGGCAAATGTGCGCGAGGCGATAAATGCACATTTAGGCATGACTGATCCGGTATCAATACGATTGAAGGCGCTTACAATGATAGTCACAGATAGACGTGGTAGGGATAGAGGCGGAGGGACGAGGATTTTAGTATATATGGCGTCTGGCGAGAAGGATACATGTTGCATTTTTCGCTTTCTCGGGGCATTAGGGCTTTTTGTAGCCAAAAACCGACGGGTATGAAGGTATGAGTATCGTGTTGCATAGGTAGTGGGAAATGGCCAAAAGAAGTTCGAGTTGTGTGCATTTGCACAAGACCTTGCATGTATATAAGACCAGTTCTAGACCCTTGAGGTCGCAATTTGACGCGCTGCCTATGTTCTGATCAGAATCCATGCCTTTTTCTCGTGATAAACTACGAAGTAGATTAGATTTTGGGGCTTGCCTGCCCGACTGGCCCAGCCTCCCTTATCCGATGGAACGAGAAATCGCTCCCGTACTTTTTTTCCGTTTATTCCGAAAATCACGCAACACGTAGCCCCGTCACGTCCCTCCTGAGTCCTGATTACTCCGGCGCCTTCATCTCCGTATCCACAGACTCAGGTTCTGCCGGCCTTGTCACCAACCCTCTCAGGCTCAAGTCGTATACCACATCCTCCACCCTCTTCACGTCGTACTTGACCGCATCGGCACGCTTCCTCAAGATGTCGTTCTTGAGATTCAGCAGCTGAAAGCCAGCGAATATGTCCTTGATAAAGGCGCTAATGGTCATGGGCAAGTCAAAGTCACCGAGAGTGACGGCGTTAGTAGCCAGACGGGCTAACTCAGGCGTCAAGTCCGTAAGAGAGAGTAGGTACTCTTCTATGGTGAAGTGGAAGGCGTCGCGGTCTTTCAGGTTTGTCGGGACTATGTAACACCGAGGCGAGGGAATGTTAGTTGGTGTCAGAGTTCGTGTAGGTCCGTTCGCTGGTTATTCTGGTTTGGTATGCGGTCACAGCAGATGAGGAAAAATTGGGCAAGTTAAATGTTATTGTTTCAACGCCAAGGAACAAGGTCAAGGAGAACAATTTGTGCAAAACAGGCAGGCGTGAAAGTAGGCTGGCTGTCATTGCATTTGCGAAAGGTGTGAAAGCGAGGTATCAAGGAACAACAGAAACAGAAACATAAAACGACTGCGAGAGGAACTTCAATAGCTGACCAAGGGCGAAGAGAAAACAAGATAGGCAGGCCTTCTTCTCGATTCAACAATGACGTACCAGAGAAAAGAGCCCCTACTTGCTCCAGAGTGAGCAGGCGCCCCAGCTCAGCCGAGTTATCCTCCCCCTCTGCGGCGGCGAAACCACCCAGCCATGCGCAGAATAGTGTTGTACCAATAGCATTTTGAACACTGCGCGCCCACTTCGCGTTGTACCTTGACACAGAAAGAAAGAAAGAAATTAGTCGCGTCCTGTCTCAAGTTTGTGATTCTCGGCGCGCCAGAAAGCCAGAAAGAAAGCCAGAAAGCCAGAAAGAAAGAAAGCCAGAAAGAAAGAAAGAAAGAAAGAAAGAAAGAAAGAAAGAAAGAAAGAAAGAAAGAAAGAAAGAAAGAAAGAAAGAAAGAAAGAAAGAAAGA